>JAOBYE010012904.1:12893-23586 GCA_025403585.1 Parazoanthus swiftii | reverse complement strand
GGGTTTATTTGCGTATCGCCCAAGAACGAAACTAGCAGCGGCTAGCTGCACGCGCTGTAAGCGCTTTTGAAGGTATTTAGGGATTGGATGACTAACGATGTCATTGTAGTCTAACTTTGACAGGATGAGACATGTAAAGCTTTGATCCATCTCTCTCCCTTTACTGTCCTTCTCCTTCCTACTTAACGTCGTTGTTAATTCAACATTGCCTCCGAATAATTTAGAAAACTATATTGTTTAATAACTTGAGCAGTCTATTACCACTACATTCCAACCAATAAAATCGGTCAAGGGAGTAAGTGATAGACCACTTGACCTTATTGGGTGGGGAACGGGTGGTAATGGCAAGAAGGTTCACTTGTACTATTTTTTGCGCTAGTGTTGAGGAATTTTTCCGTGGAGTTGGGTCTCAGAATTCTTCTACTTGATCCTCTTGCTACTCTCCGCACTTTCCCCTCTCTTCTGTTACCCCATCCACGCCCCCCCCCCCCCAACTGACACATACCACTCATCAGATGGCTGTCTCCTACATAGTCCGATATGTCTTGAGCAGAACCAGATTTAGTGAAGCACAGTTGACTGATTTTTGCTTGCAGCAATAGCGTAGATAAACACAGCAAACATTCCACTTCTTACCCGAAGTCACTAAATCGGATGTTGACGCGCTCTCCCTAATCTCCCATTCGCCCAAAGTTACCGAAAAGATAGAACTTGGAATTAGCAGTTTGTCCATGTTTTTCAATTTCTCGTGTCCAACTCTAACAGTTTTAACAAGAACTCAAACTTGTAAAAATGCGTGTGTTTTGACTCGATTGTTTTACTTGATAACTGTAGACTCGAGTGACTTAAATCTAAGTTAGTATTTTTCAAACGTCAAATCAATTAACAGTGCCCATTACTTGTTTTGCTAAATGTATGTGCTTACTGCAACTTGTTTGCACGTTTAAACGCAAGCATAAAAGACGTTATCCATGACTCTATGTTTTCTTTACTTCCTCTTCTACTCTTTTTCGATTTTGTGCTTGTGTGTTTCGTTTCTCAACGAATTATCATTTTACTGTAAATAATTTGCAATTAATATGGTTCGTTACTGATCATCTTCTACCTGACTTTCTCCTGTCAATCTCATATGTAATGGCCACCAATGCACCAGTTATTAATAACAATACTTTCATCTTGATTTATTGTCAATTTTTAATCTATATTCTTTATCCTATTGGTCTTTTTCTCTTCATATTCATCAACTGTTCGTATACTTAACAAAAGAAGTCTGTAAATAAGTGTAAAATAATGTGAATAATTATTTGTCTGGACTTTCCCCTTATAGTTATTACATGTGGCCCGCACCCCTCATGTCTCACTTACGTCACAACCCGTATATTAATCAAATTTAGTGCCAATGAAGAAATTAGTTTTGTTTGTTGTTTTTGTTCAGATTCAGATCGATGAGTGGAAGAAACGCCGCAGAATGTACGAGGGCATGAGCGACTGGGAACGGACAATATTTGAAAGAAAAGAGAAAAGGAGGAAACTGGAAGAGCGGGAGAGAAAAGAACGGGAAGAGAAAGCAAAAAAGGAACGAGAAGAAATAGAAAGAAAGCTCAAGAACGTGCCAAGTTACAGAAAGGAAAAATTTATACAGGAAGAAAAAGAACGGGAGCGGAAAAGGAAAGAAGAGATGGAGATGCAAGAGAGAAAGCGCATTGAAAGGGAAAAGTTGGAAGCAAAATGGCGGATGATGCCAAATTGGAAAAAAGAGCTCATCTTAAAGAAACAGGGGGTCTACAACGGACAGTGAACTCATTCAGTATTACCGACGAGTAATAGCTGTTTCTTTTAAAATGCTGGACGACTCTGGACTTTTTCAGCTTAATCGCTCTTATCTGAACTTTGTTCAGCTTCAAACTGCTGATAATTAAGCGTGTCCGAATACAAACTGTAACCAATCTGGAGTCGCAGAAAATTTTCCTTCATGTTCAGAACTGGCAATATTTGAAACAGGGAGCCACGGACTACACAGAAACTACAGGCGCAAGTCTTTAAGGGAGGTCCGAAGGCGTAATTTGAGATTCTAGTTTCAGAAACCGCTGGAAATGTGTCTTAAACCTCAATTTACTTGATGTAAAAATAGGTATTTAGAAAAAGTAAATCAGAAAGGCTGAAATGTGTAATCGCTCTGTAGTCTTTAGTACCAAAACTAGTTAACAATCAGGTACTGCAAATTAAAGACGGATACTTCACTAGGAATCAAGCTAATCGCGCTACTTGAATTGTGTTTAAATGAATATTGTTTTTTTTGATAAACTCTGCAGTTCAAAATTAAAATACATAAGAGCATAGTTCACTGTTACAATGCCGACCGGAGAAAGATCATAGACAGCCGTAAAGTCTGATTGCTCTCTCTGTAAATTTCGTAGAAAATGTGAGACCCCCTGTAAAACCAAGCTGCCAAGATTTCGGCAAAAGTTTAATCTCCTCTAGTGACATATAGCGTATAGAAACGGATATATTTAGCACAAAAACGATATAGAACTAAGGCCGCCAACCTTTCGCAATTGAAGTGGCGTTATCAAATTTTCAAGTCCGGCTCAGCTGACGAGGAAGACACAAAATATGTATAATATGTATTAAATATTAAATTTAATATGTATTAAAAGCATGATTAAAATATATTTTTACTGGCTGAGTGCCAGCTGAAGCTCGACTCTTTTGCGAACACTCACCGACTTTCCCTTTGTTTATGTTGGTGAATAGGTGGAGTGAAAAGGGTGCGGGAAACCCTTTTGTTGGTTAGCAGATAGAACGGGAAGGAGATTTGAAAAGGATAAAGTTTTTAGGATGTGCCAAGCCTTCGAAAATAATTAGAATGCCAATCTTCGGATAAAAGTTAAGCTTTTATTTTTATTGACCCAGGACTTAAACAATTTAGAAAAAAGAAGATTTTTTGTAGTTACAGGAAGCCAGTTTAAGGAAGCCAAAACTGAATTAATTAAGTTTGTGGTTAATATATTAAATGAACGAAAACTCGTCTTTTATTGGAGACTGGTACCAGGAAGCTTTTCCTATCAAAGGTTTTGAACCTAATACATTTTCTTAAACTACAAAGTTCCTTCTTTTCATCTATATTGCTATATTCGTATATAAAACCTCGATTCTCCAAGTTCCATTTACTTAGACGCCATTCAAAGTAACTCTTCCAAAAATTATTTTGAATACTTTTAGGTTTCCTTAGTTAATTTTAACGCCTAAACGCCAAAGTTAACTAAATAAATATAGCGTCCAATTATATTAAATATTGATTATCTACATCTTTCTGGACTCGTGCAGCTTTTCATGACATGGCAATGGCTCCATCATGTCCTATCAAAAAACTATGACTTGTCTTTCAAGTTTCGCACCGGAAACAAAGTATAGAAAAGACAAGCAAGAAAATCTGTTGCAGTGGTTGCTGTTAATATTCGTTTTAAATTTCATCAGACAAGTTGAGTTTTACCTATATTGATGTATTTATTTCCCGGCAACTTTGCCTTCAATAACTTCTTACGAAGAAAAGCTTGTACACCAGTTGTTAAGATAACTCATTAACTACTTATTTCGCGCAGCTGAGCACACTTACTGCGAATCTTTGTCTGTAATCTTATTATGAATTCCAATAAAAAGCCTAAAAAAGTCATTGACTAATCGGGTTATATTAATAGATCAGACGGACGCTATGCCTTGTTATTTTGTTTAGAGAATCGTGCTAGTTTCGCACTTTTCCCGAAAAGTAATTAGGTTGTAACTTCTCAAACAGACTTAGAAAGAGTTTTCGAAACTTTTGTGTGTACGGTTTTCACTGATTCCATGTATACTTGAATTTTTTTTAAAAAGAACCTGAGAATTGTGGCCAAGGCTCGTTCAGCTGTTCTTTAAAATTAAAATTTGTTAACAAATAGTCTAAAATTTCAGTTCTTATATTTGTACGCAAAAAAACTGTTCTAGTAAAAAACCTGTTCTAGTCAAAATTGCATAAGCCTGCAATCGCTTTTACTTGTTCTCAAAAATTGGGCAAATTCTTATGAAGTTTGTTATTTTTATATTAGGGGAGGTCAACAAATCTATGCTAACGCTTTATGTCCAAATGGACGTTAGAGGGGGGAGGGGTTGTCTCACGAGTCAGGTGGACATTAAGAAAAACATGTATATATACGTTAAGCGTTAACAAATCGATTTTCCGACGGCCTCTAAGACAAAAAGCTGCATAACTTTTTCGAAGAGTTAAGGTCGAAGGATTGTTTTGAAGTTTAGCCACTCCAGCAAGTGATCAACAGAGCGCCGGATACGGCTAAGAACGTTAAATAGAGGCCAATTTCAATAGTCAAGAACTAAAATTCAAGGTTTACCCTTTGTCTCGAACTACAGTATGGGCTTTTTAAAACTTTGTCCATATGTTTCCGTTGTCGACTCAAAACAAGCGTTTAAAATTCGATCTCAAATTGAGTTGCAAATGGTACTTTAAACAGTACAGATGAAAATTACAATTCTTAGAGTAAACATTTTTGAATTTTTGTTTTAAGAAAGTGTTTCTTGTACAGTATAGTCATATGACAGATTATAAAAAGATTTAGCAAAAGACTATAAATGATAACGACTCTGCAAAGCGAAAAATTGTTTTGAATTTTAATCAGCCGGTATTGTCTTTTACTTAATTCAACAAACGGAAATAGACTTAAAAGAAGTTTAATACAGAAAGTGGTATCGATGTAAGATTATACTTAATCGGTGGATCTGATCAAATAATCTATTGCATTCGGTGAACATATGTGCACCGGAAGGATAGCCAAAAGTCTATAATTAGGGGTCTGCAAAATAGAGGACTTTTCTCTCCCGTTTTTTAAAATCACTACATGTAAGTGTGGCCTAGGATTCAAAGCAGTTTTTCCAGTTTTAAAAAGAAAGAAGAGAACTGACTTTCAATTGTTCGTTATGAAGCCACGACCAGATCTTTGGAACAAAGGGTTCAGCTCAAAGCTCCGGAAGAAGAGATGATGGCGGTGAACAGGCGGTACGGGAGTCTTTACAATGGTTAAAGTTATTTTCTATTTATCAATGAGCGGAGGTTGCCGACCTAATCTGTTATAAAGACTTGAAGTCGCACCCGCGTGTTTATTTACCGGCAAGCTTAGACGCGAACTGACAAAATGAGACGGTCGAACCAGACGAATGTAGTTCTTCTACTTTTGGCATCGTTTCTGTTTTACCGAAGCCACAGTTTTCCTAAGGTAAGACAAGCACATTCTGTTTTAAGATTTAATTAATATATTCTTAACTTTTTTTGTTTTGCTGGAACATACATGTACGTTTTTCCCTTGAAATAACTATAAGAACCCAATCACTTCTGCCGTAGCCTTGCTGTGCTTTTGTTGTTGTTGTTTTGACAAATTCAGCCGCAAAATATGCACCAAAATCGTTTTTATTTTTATATATAAAATATCAGTTGTCTAGTTGGAAAACCGATCGATTGTTTAAGAACTTTGAGCAAATCTGAGCTTTAGTGTTCGATTCAGTAAAGTTTGTTCAGTTTTATGAAAACAGATGCGGTTTTTCTCGCTTATTGTTGTTTTCGAATGTCAAGAGAAGCCATCGATTGTTCAAAAAAGCAAAAATCAAAAAACGACTTTCCACCTAAGCAAGCGAAAGTAAAACCAATATACAGCTATAGACCAAAATAGATTGACTTGCGAAAAGCGCAATACTCAAGTCGCAAAGCATGATGGAATCTTTAATTTATCCAATTGCTGAGCTGGTCTTGGCGGGATTTATCGAATTTTCTTGGTTTTGTTCCCTGCTGGTTTCATCTGGTTCGTATTCAGGTCAATAGATGGGACGCTGGGTAAAATACAATGCTCCCATTATTCCTTTTTGTGCGTGGTTTTACCCTTAACAGATGTCAACGCTTTCTGAAATCGCTGTCTGCACTGGTTGTAAAGTTTTAAGGTACTAGCGCAATTTCAATCAAAACATCGGACGCGAGTTTACATTTCGCAGGCTATTTAAGGCCCATCAACGCAGTCGACACGTGTAGTTAAATGTATATCGTAATAATGGACATTATGGATCTTATGTATATGGTTTTACTTTTAGTATAAGCCTTAGAAGAAGGCTTTGGAGAAAATTTGAAAAAATGGATCAGAGTGCTGAAATATTTCAAGTTGCACAATTACCAATGGATTCTCATCACTTTGACTAAGGTGAAAGCAAACACGTGCTCTTTTAGTATTTTACCTGCATATATTCAAACGACATAATTATAGACTACAAAAAGCTCAGACTACCCATCTTAAAGAGACAAAACATTGGACCAGCTACTGCGACTAAGAATTTTAAATTGGACAAAATTTAAGTGAAATGGAAACCTTTTGTGTCCTAAGTATAAATCTCTAACAACTTGATAGTGAATTGTGTTTTACTGTATTTCTATGTATTATTTGTTTTTGTATTTATGTTAAACTGACGCTTATGAATGAAAAAAGATGTAATATGAAACAATAAAATAATAATAATAAATGGTACTAACTAATAATAATGATAATAATACACCCAACTAGTGAATAGTGCTTTTCACGCGCTCTGATTGGCTTTTCGCCGCTCTGAATATCGACGAGGGCCAAAAAGTTGCACAGCGCCATTAATCCCTTTGCTACAATGATCAAGACAAACTTAGCATTATACGCAACATTAATTTTTTTAACAAAAATTCAAAAAGAAATATCCAGCAAATATTGTACAGTATTTTTTCTTTTACGTGCTAAACATTGTCTCTAATCAGGACGATATCATTATTTAAAAATTAACTTGTCCCAAGTGTTATTGTTCACGTGTCTATACATTGCTGTTCTTTTTTTATTTTTCTTATTTCTCGCCTCAAAATTTTCTGCTTTTTTACTTTATTAATCGCGGGGTGAGTTTTGGATTTTATGGGTGAGTAAGTATCAGGTGCTAAACCTTGTAGGGGACATCGTTTCCCTCACCTTGCGCATTGTGCTAAACCAGAAACTAAAAAGAAGCTAATAGATAGAAAGATAAATAGGTATTGCAAGCGAATTCTGATCTTCCAGTTTCATATATCAGCCCCAAACAAGGTAACTGATTCAATGTTTGAAAAGAATCCGTCTGCAGTAAGGGGCGGATCGCCAGATCTTCGGAAAAGAGGGTGAAAAAGTTTTTTTTCTGTAAGATTGTTTTAGTAGCTTTGGGGCTGCAAGATTTTTTTGGTCAGTGCTGGGCTTGCACGATTTTTTGTTCATCCCCACGTTCTCAATTTTACTACTATGACTTCAATTTTCTGGGCAATCAGCAACAAGGAAAAAATGCAAATGCTAAAAACATCTACACAACACAATATGATATGATATGATATGATATGATATGATATGATATGATACAAACAAGAATGTAAGGCCTTGGTTAGCAGTTGGCTGAACATTGGCCATGGAAAATTTTGGTAAGCATCACTCATCTTAGATTGCATTTCCTGCATTTGGGATTTTATTTTATTTAAACTTTACGTTCAAGTGTATTATCCCAGTTTAGTAACTTGTGGAGGTAACATACCAAAAAATTATGTAAATGACCCCGCTCCAGGTTGCACGATTTTTTTAGTGATTTTTTTCTTAGTATTTTGCCTTGCACGATTTTTTTGATAACTGCCCCCCTCCACACTCCCCCCCCTCCCCGGAGATCTGATAGTCCACCCCTGAACAGACACAAGTCCAAGGAGAAAAAAGAGGTCTTACTTCGATTACGAAAAGAGGGAGTGTGACTCAACTGAGATTTTTCCATGCCACTTTAACTTTGCTGATTCTATTAGAAGGGGATAACTAGAATATTGTTAGCCTCCTTCGCAGGCAACTCAGTGAGGCAAAACTTTGGTTTTATTGTCAAATATGGACAAATATGGGGCTAATGCAGGTATGTGATAGTTGATGATGGACATAGGAGTTTAATGATTGCAATTGATAGACAGGTACAAAAAAGCGTGTTTCGCGGTTTCACTAAAGTATCATTACCTATCATTTGCCTGCATTAGCTGTACATTTGCTAACATTTTTCTGGGGTTGCCTGCGGAGGAGGCTAGAATATTGTATTGTTGAAACACGAAAACTTGTGGAGCACCAAAAATTGCTCTCTCGAGTAACTGGTTGGATAAGTAAGCTCAGTGATTCTCACTGGTACTAAACTCAGTACTCATGTCCTGTCTATCCAAATCCAGTCACGTGATTATGACGATTACATGGGACAACCTGTAACAGATGAAACCAAATCTGGAGTGATTGACACATCTCAAGGCAGAAGAGGTTACAAAGCTTCTGGTAACACTGCAGGCGTCACCACTACCAAAGGTAAGCTAAGCGGGAGAGCTTTACTCAAGGGGGTCGTCCAATCGAAATTCGGTTGGTTGTTAGAAAGATTGGTTGAGAGATTCAGGAGGGGAAAAGATGAGGAGATGCAGTTGTCTGTTGCCCGTTAAACATTAACTTGATTTTTGAATTAACTAAAACACAAAAAAAATCTACAACTGTTTCAATTCCGTCCGTTTGTTTCTCCTAGCAGTTCTCACTAAAAAGTCTCGAAACATTAAGTAGCTTTTATCAACTTTTTAAGATTCAACAGATTTATTCTTCAAATGTGAGGTGATAAATCAGAAGTATGACTAAATACCATAGAAACTACAATTTTTGTTGTAGTTCTCCTCAAGCTGTCGTCTTATAATAGGGATAGACAAGGCTGTGGCTATGGTGAGATTTTCTTACTTCACTACACGCTTTTTTTGTAAGAACCAGTAAATTTGGCCGAGGCTCATTGTTCTTATTTTTTTAAAGATTTGAGCCTCAAAGTGTTCTTAAATTGTTCTTATTTCATAAGTGGTTTAAATCGAACAAAAACTAAGCCTAAGGTATTGCAATACATGTGTCGGAAAACGAACTGCTTGGTGGGTGTATTTTTGATCAATTCAAATTCGCTGATTTATCATAGATTTTCAGTAATTATTCCAGGATTTAGTTTCATATTCAAACCCTCACAATTGGTCAAGTCTGCCGATTCTCTCAGAATCCGCTGTATCGGCGACGTTACAGCTTGTTTATTCCCCATTCCCCAAAATCGAACCAACTGCCAGGTTGACCGTTCCGAAACTCAAACTTGATCAAAGTTAAAAAAAAAAAGCTGTCGAGCCCGAGCCTCAGCTTGTTCTTAAATTGCTTTTAAATTTTGGCCAATCTGAGCCAAATTTGTTCTTACATAAAAAAAGCTTGTAGGTCACCATGTCATAGTACAGCCTGCCAAATAACACACCAAAATCATTCTCTTTCTATGCCCAGGTAGCCCAAATAAATTTCGGCTCCACTTATCAAGGACTTACTTGACTACAAGAACAATTGTGCTAGGTTACTTCTACTCTGATCTTTCCTACGATTTACTTATAGTGACCGGACATGATTTCCCTTTTTCTCTGCAGCGTCGGGTATGACAAAGCTGCACGACATTGAAGCCCACTGCAAACCCCATCTTACGGTGATACCTTTGGAGCACTCGCGCCAAGGATTCATTCGTCCGCTTTACATCAAACTACACCGTTGCGCGGGCTCATGTACATCACCACACCTCCACTGCACGCTAAGAACTCAAGAAGAACTAAAAATCCCAGTAACGGACCTACTTGGAAGGCAAGATATTATCAGGGTCATGAACCACACAAGGTGTGATTGCGCATGTGCGACCGTGCCTAACCAGTGTCTACATTCACAACAGTGGAGTGAGGCTCATTGCAGATGTTTATCCACAAAAGCGCTTAGTCAATCTGGTTAAGGAACTGGCTACAACAGAATATTTGGATGATGAAGTAACTGAGCAACTCTTGGCCCAGTTTACGGAAAGTGAGCCGATTAGCATCTTGTTAGCAACAAAATTTAAAACATGATATGAGCTTACTTTCTGATTCGAGCTGTGATTTTGGGCTTAAATAACTGAGTTTCGAAGAAACTCCATTTAACACCACATTAAAGCCCATGACTTGTACGAGTTCGTAAGGGATTTCCGTTGGACTTATAAAGAGGGGAGTAAGTGGTGCAAAAAGACTTTTCAAAATGAAAAGATACTATCCGAGAAATATATTGAAACTAATATATAATGTTAACATATTATGACAAAAAAGCATTGTTAAAATACATTTTTCATGCGCCATAACAACAGCAAGCTGCATTTGCATTGTAGCTTCATTTGAAGTATTTATAAAGAAACAGGGAACATTAAAAATAAATTAAAGAGGCACTTATACCTGAATACATTAGACAAAGACTGTATGGGCCTATATCTGGGAGGGTTAATATTTATTGTTAGCAGTTGGATGGCTAATATATTTGGGGGTTTTGGCGGCTTTTAACGGGGGGAGAGGCTTTATATTATATCTTAACGTATAACGTACAACTTAAAACGTATAACTTATAACTTACGTATAACTTTTAACGGGAGGGAGAGGCTTTAACGTACAACTTGAAGTATAACGTATAACTTAAAACGTATAACTTACGTATAACTTTTAACGGGAGGGAGAGGCTTTAACGTATAACTTAACTTAAAACGTATAACTTATAACGTATAACTTACGTATAACTTTTAATGGGGGGAGAGGCTTTAACGTATAACTTAACGTACA
>JAOBYE010012904.1:0-12793 GCA_025403585.1 Parazoanthus swiftii | reverse complement strand
AACTTATGTATAACTTTTAACGGGAGGGAGAGGCTTTAACGTATAACGTATAACTTATAACGTATAACTTACGTATAACTTTTAATGGGGGGAGAGGCTTTAACGTATAACTTAACGTACAACTTATAACGTATAACTTATGTATAACTTTTAACGGGAGGGAGAGGCTTTAACGTATAACGTATAACTTATAACGTATAACTTACGTATACCTTTTAACGGGGGGAGAGGCCTTAACGTATAACTGACTTACGGTGTTTCAATAATAGTTTAACTCAATCGGTTTGTACAAGTTTTCTCATTAGTTTGAATGTAAAGTTGTCGGAAGGAGAAACATGACTATATCGAGGAATTGAGCAGGTGTATAGATTAACTGTTTTGCCATTTTTATGTCTTTAGACAAAAACACCACCGAAGTTTGCCAAAATGGCCAGCTCCCTTAATACTAGTACAGGTTTTCTTTATTCTTAGAACATTAAGTTTGAACATCAGTTTCATAGCACCGTCATGATCGTATAGGGAGATGCGCCCAACGAGACGCTTCAGTGTTTTATGATAAATACATATAATGGTAATATTTTAAAAACACACAGACACCATATAGCTATTAACTGATATTCGCGTGGGTTCTATCATGTATCTGTATCAGCTGATCAGCTTTGACCCCTGCCCCCCTGTTTTTTGTGTTCGTTTTTCCTGGCTACTCTGCCAGTGGTGGAGCCGGCAGCCTCGTTCCTAGGTCTCCGCGGGTGATGCCAATCCAACATGTTGGATAACACATGCTTGCAAGCTTTTCAAGGTTGCGTCTCGAAATCCAATTTTTACAGCAAAAGTACGAAGTGTTTAACTGTTTTGGACCAAAAAATTGCGCAATTGACCTGTCACTGCAAGACCAGCAAACCTGGTGTACATGTGTTAAAACGAGCGTGGTTGGCGTGTTTTTTTCTTTTTTCTTTTTTTTGTTGACGTGTCCACCGACCCAGGATAGCGATGAATCTCCATCATTTTGGTGACTAGGTCTATAAATTTGGACAGTCAGCAGATACGCAAACCTGACTGATTACATTTGTATGTCTTCAGACATGCATTAAGTTGATCTAGCATTAAGTTCGACAGAAAGCAACCAGAAACAATCTTTAGATCAAAGAGATATGGGTCGCTTAATAAAAAAGATTAACCGCGACAGGTATATCATATCACATCATAAAAGGCGGGAATAAATGGCGAACAATTGTGGTAAGTTTTCGAGACATACATTTAGTTGTTTCTTTTTCTTCTTTCCTGCTGTCAGATTTTTATGAAAGCGTAATAACATCTTAATAGGAACGGAGTTATCGGTAGAAAGTACAAGAAAAACAGTTCATATACGCAGATCTTTCTACCTTATCCTTTCTAATTCAATGCAATATAAGTATATTGGCTGTAAGAATAAAGATGAAGTGCAAACGTCGTTGAACCTGATTACAGGAAATGTCTTTAGATAACTTATGAGAATCGAGTCACACATTATTTGGCACCTTTGGAAGTAAAGGAGTAAAAGTCGTTTGTAGTTGGAGCATAGTTGATGCAACCAACTGGTTGTGAAGCTCAACAAACTTCAAAAGGAGTGTACAAAGCTGCTTTGTCTTAGGTTGAACGAACCGTGACAGTGCACATTGCTTTGTTCAGTGTGTGAGCCAAATATTCCTACTGGTTAGTTGTTCACATGCATTTCAATACCTTTTGTGTTTTGTGCAGGGTTAAGGCCAACGAACAAAAGAGATAGAGAACAAAACTTATAACAAAGAAACTAGCCGAATTTCATAACCATTTCGCTCTATTAACTATGGTTAGAGTCACTGGGAATGAGGGTAATGTAGGAGTGGGGGTTGTTGTTGGGTGCGCTTTTGGAAGCAGCGCGCAAGTTCGAACTAGGTTGTTGAGACATACACGAACTAGTTTATTCTTGTTCTTTCCTCGCGTCAGATTTTAAAATCTTAATTTTGTTGATGTACAATGCTGTTCTTAAGGTTGTAACTGTCTTTTGTTTTACAATAAAATAGTTTAAGCTTTGACGCTGCTCTCGCATCTGCACTGTTTTGGATTCCATTTTTGTCCGTGGTCACATTTCTTAGTGTTTTTGCACTTACACTTGCATGTGCTGCTGTCAAATGTCTGTTCAAAAGTACAGCTGGCGCTTAGTCCTTTTTTACACTCGCATTTACATGTGTCGATGTTAAATGTGCCGGGGCAGGGCTTCTCTGGCTTGACACACATGCAGGCGCACTCTGTATGATTAGCAATCTCCTGTACTTCGATTAGCCGTGGGTCATCAACACAAACTGGTCCACTCTTTGTTGGTTGACAAGTCGTTTGTTTCGAATAACATCCTCCGACACATTGGTGAATCTCTTTATGTATGTCAGGTAGTCCGAATTTTCTTTTAAAACTCATAACAACTGGTCTCGGAAGACAGTGCACAGGAGCTACAAAGAAAAAACACAACACTTCACGATTAGCTCTTAAAACTTAATATTCTACTGACCACGATCACAGGTTGCCCAAGCTGAGAGGTGGTATTTAGGCTATTAGAGCTTTTTTGGACCTCCATCTACTTCCGCGATAACATAACCTATGATTCTTTAAGTTAAAGGTTTGGTAGACAAGATTGGGTACCAGTTAACCATCCCCCCTCTTATTGAAAGGGATCCGACTTTAAAAGCTTTGGTACCAGTCAACCACTCCCCCTTTTCTTGAAAGGGATCCGACTTTAAAGGCTTGGATACCAGTTAACTACTCCCCTTCTTCTTGAAAGGGATCCGACTTTAAAGGCTTTGATACCAGTTAACTACTCCCCCTCTTCTTGAAAGGGATCCGACTTTAAAGGCTTGAATACCAGTTAACTACTCCCCTTCTTCTTGCAAGGGATCCGACTTTAAAGGCTTGGATACCAGTTAACTACTCCCCCTCTCCTTGAAAGGGATCCGACTTTAAAGGCTTGGATACCAGTTAACTACTCCCCTTCTTCTTGAAAGGGATCAGACCCGTCTTCTTGAAAGGGATCCGACTTTAAAGGCTTGGATACCAGTTAACTAATCCCCTTCTTCTTGAAAGGGATCCGACTTTAAAGGCTTGGGTACTAGTTAACTACTCCCCCTCCCCACACGTGGGCTTAAAAGAACCCCAAAGCGCTGTGATATCGATTATGGACTTTTCTGTTTACTTTAAGAGTTTCTGTGTCAGTATGCTTTGACCAAACACGCGCAGAACACCAAAGTATCAGTTTTGTTTAGAGCAGCCGCAGTACACTCACTTTTAACCGGTCGTGAAGTTTTAAGCTTTCTTGCCAGCTAGCAAATCGAAGTTAAATTTAGTGTCGTCTTTAACTCTGTTCAGGCTTTATAGTGTAAAGCGAAAAAGAAGACAAAACTGTATACCTTGTTTTAATGTTCAGGATTGAACTAGGAAAATTTAAAACTGTCAAGTGTGAGCTAGGAAAACTAAACTGTTACGTACGATTAACCACGAAGTGTGTGGACCAAAAACAATATGATGGAGCCGTGCGCGAATAGTTTTATGAACTGAAGTGCTTAACCAAGTGACCGCTGACCGGTCTGAATACTACACCTTTGAATGCCAAACTCTTGCAATTGCTGCTGCCCCGTTTCCACGATAGACCAGTCCTTTTTAGTTCGCGGTCTGGTACAGCCGATCGTATGTCCTAAGGGTTAGAGCGTCTCGACAGTCAGTTGTAACTTTGGAATAGCTCCACATATACAGTTGATTCACAGCTAACAAAGTTAACGAAAATACAACAAGGAAAAAAGAAATAAAAAAATAGAAAAATGGGGAAAAATGAAAGTATTTTTTTGAAATGTCTTTTTATGAAGGAAATAGGAAATGCAACTAAAACGATTGTCATCTTATATAAAAGATCATACTGTGTGTGTGTGTGTGTGTCTTTGTTTGTCTGTTTTTGTGTGAATGCGTCCAATGTGATTTTCAATGCGCGTGCGAATTTAGTTTGTAAATTTTTTCTCGTTTTGAGTTTGAATTTGTCTATTAGATAATCGAAGCTAACAATTAGTTCGAACTGTTTTTCAGTTAA
The DNA here is from genome assembly GCA_025403585.1 of Parazoanthus swiftii. NCBI lineage: Eukaryota > Metazoa > Cnidaria > Anthozoa > Zoantharia > Parazoanthidae > Parazoanthus > Parazoanthus swiftii. Next base: position 8,706 of record JAOBYE010012904.1, on the reverse strand, counting down.
GCAGCTTCTCAGTACTGTCTTTATCTGTTGTATTTTGTGTTGTCAAATTGAAAAGCAGTCCAGCTGTCCGATTTCAAGACTTTTGAACTGGACAACAGCTAGAAACAAATTAATCTATCTTGGGATGATGACTAAGATCTCAACGACAATAATAACTTCAATTCTCACACAAAACAGCAGTTGCAACTGTGAAGCAAGATTCTGATCACGAAATCACAAACTAAATTTATTGCAAATGAAAACAGAGTTGAATAATAAAGGATTCAAATTGACGGGGAAAATTCAGTCGAAACTTTACGAGTCGCCAGACAGAAACAAGCAACGAAAAGGTTACAATAAAACTTATACATTTTTACCACGTAATTTAATGTAAGTGCGGCGATGTGTACATAGAGTTTTGTAAGTGCTTCGAAGACCACAGCTGTATGTGTATGTTTGTAGCTAATTCAAAAGAGAGGGGGGAATAGTAAAAATACCTGTGACAAGTTGAGAATTTCCTCTTCTTCTTGGTCTTGGAAAACCTTATGATGCAGAGAGATAACACCTGACACGAAATACATCAAACAGAGAAAGTACGGTTTCAAACCCAACGTCCGCATGGTTGTTTACAGTAAAAGGTCCCTCGTCAAAAGCATCAGTGATAAAACCCTTTACGGTGCCTCATTTTATAGCCATATAGGATTTGATTAGCATTATTAATAGTACTACCAGCAGGATGTTACAAACTCAACTGGGGTACTTAAGCAAATGATATCATGGCGTCGAAGTGGCGAAGCAGTGGCAGTGGTTTCATTTGCACTTTCATACCGTTTTCGACACAGGTCGAAACCGAGACGAGCGAAAAACTTCCGGCAACACGAAAAGCTGTATTTTCCAAGCAGGTGTCAAGACAGATGGCATATAAATGTTCTTAATCGACATGCATTTGTCAATGATGCGTCAAGCTTGAAAAAAATATTCGCCCAACTTCCAGATTTTTTGTCAAATCGAAATAACGCTGACTTTTCAAAGTAGAAATAGCATTTAATTGCTTAAACATTTTTTCTTTTCTGAATTTTATAAATACGATAAGAGTGCAAATTTGCCATCAAGTGTCGCGTCGTGGCATCAAAAGACTTGTCAATTCGACCGCAAAGTAATTCGCGCATGCGCAGGGAAGGCAATGTTGAAACATTAATTCGTTCAAAAAAGCCATAAAGCTCAATATTTTTTTTTTGAATAAAACGCCCGTTTGGTGTCATCAAAGTACCTTTACTGCGCTCTTAATAATTCTACCTAAATTTCCTTATTGACCAAGTACACTACTACTTTGTAAACTTGGTGTTTTTCTTAGTTTTGCCACATTAATTTCAAACATTTAGTTAAAGGAGCTAAGTTCTAATATTATTTGCACTCGTCATATTGATTGCATACATTTTTACAGAAAAGAAATAAACATCAAAATATTACCTGAAAGGAAAAGAACTACAAACTTAGAGTTTCTGGCAAACATTTTCACATAACAAATAAAGAATGGAAATACAGACGGTAAAGTAATATGACGCGAGTTGAAATATTTTTGAAAGAAGGAGGGGCGCATATTAACAGTTTAAGAAACAGAAGTGACTGACATGGTATCGAGATGGCTGAAGTCCCCGAGATATTTGAGGGCGAGGCCCGGGGGCGAGACCCGTTTTTGATGTCATTTTACAGCCAAACTTAAATCAGGGACGTCTATTAAAGAGTTCGTGCAGATAAATAATCCTTTGAACAAAATTTAATTCATTTACTCTTTATTATGAAAATTTACAGTCGAGTTTAACTGCTGCGATTAAGTTTGTCACATCATGAAGAAGCCTTTGTTACTACGAGGGCTGTGTGCTTCCAGGTGTGACGATTTTAACTTGCGACGAACTATCATGATCTGTGTTTTTATTGGTGAGTCAGATAGATCTTCGTTAAGGTAAGTTCACCCCTTTGGGCACGACCTCCCTTCGACGACGTCACACAGTTTTGAGATGTTCGAGTCACAATGAGAAAACACAGCCTGCCTTAAGGGTCACGATGGTTGATCGCAGGCCAAAAAACCCGACTCAGTGAAAATTTCCTTGATATCAGTACGTATCAAAAAGCACGGCAAAAAGCAAACAGTATGTCAGTAGATATCGAATTCCTTGATATGGGTGACGATGTTAATTGAAAGCGCGTCTTTAAAAATAAGCCCGACTGCAAACTTCCCTGATTGCTATCAAAGCTGCATATATTTTATCCATTTTTGTATATATTATATATTTAGTCATTGGGAAACTTATAGTGAAAATGTTTACAAATTTAAATTAAAATATATTCGCACATTATAACCTTCGAAAACTGAAAACATTAATTCAAATTATTAATGTAGAAATGATAGTTGAACATTATAGATAGCCTTCTGAAATATGATCGTGGAATAAACTATAAAAGAATGGTCAATGAAACCTTGACGTAAATGAAATATTACAACAAGAATTATTTAAAACAAATTCGTGGCATATATGTATTTTTTTGTTCAATAATAACTGTAATGTAAGAATAAACGAAATGCGTGTAGATTTATAAATGATGATTAAGCAAACGTATTACAGGCATTCAATTAAATGACTAGAATTTATTCAGTATACAAATGTTATGGGACGACATAGCTTATTATAAAGAGAAAGAGGCTTCCAAGCGGTTGAAGTTTGATTGTTCGCTAAAGAGGATTTTCGGTTCACATCTTCAGATCAGATCGACCATAAAAAAGACAGCCTGCGCAAAGAGCCAAAAAAGCTGATCGCAAGTCTTTGAGTAGGATTTGAGGAAGAAAAACATGAAAGTATAAGACAGGCACATTATTTTCCCTTGATTTTTTAAGGAAAATGTCAACGTCATTTTAAGAACTAGTTTTAATTATTGAAATAATTTCTTACGCCTTCTTTCCTTTAATCATTTGCAATTTTCTTGTGTTTAGCTAAGCTAACTGGATGTCAAGTTTCTGGATAATTATTATTAATATGAATGAATAATGCAGTCGAAAACGACTTTCTTAGAAATTCAATCAGTTTGTATGTTAATAAATGTATATTCGCTTATAAATCATATAATGCATTTGAGCCTTGGTGAATACGCTTTGTCTTTCTAAAACTCTCTTCGATTCTCTGATAACTGAATTATTAGCTAGTTTAGTCTAGACCCTTCAGTGCGGAAAAACTTCTCATTTTTCTGGATTTCCGCACCCCCAGAAACCAATGGCCTAAGGGGAGGGAAATAAGAGAGGTTGAATGCACTTTGTTTTTCTGAAACACTCTCTATAGAAAATTCTCTGATGACTGAATAATTAACTAGTTTAGACAATGTCCCTTCACAGTAGTGCGGTTTTTCGAGTTTCCGCATACTAGGAATTGGAAACCTCAGGGGAAGAAAAAGAAAAAGTGGGAGGGTAAAAAGAGATCATCCACCTCCCTTCTCACGCCAACCTTCCTCTTTTTTTCTCCATCTCTTCGTTTCTCTCTCCCGGCGCTCTGGGTTTCCAGATTCCGTCAATGTTTTGGTCCAGAAATGCGCAAACACAGTTTTCACTCATGTATTTTAACTTCTTTTCAGATAATAGCCTTTCACTCTCACGCGATACAAAACATTTTTTCTTAAAAAAAGATACTGACTGATAGGCAAAAAGCAGGGAACGCGGAGCAACTTTGAAAGTGTGAGTGTGTGTTTGTGCGTGTGTGTGTATGGGGGGGGAGGGGGGGAGGCTGACATTTAATGCGTGTGTTTTTTTTTTGTGGGGGGGGGAGCTGAAAAGGCCTTTTATCAGTAACTCTTTATAATTTGCAAAGAAATAGTAGCCCTACCAGCCCCCTTCCCCCGCGGTTCCTGAACAGTGGGTACGGGCATCAGCGTGTATATATCAGGTTTGATTTTTATAACTCATTCATTCTTCATTCAAATGTTTTAGTATTTTTTTTAAAAAAAAATCACCGATTATTATTTATGAAACAAGTGTATATCGTCACCAACTGAGAAAAACATTCACTACCGTCCGGCTGCCAACATCAATATATAAATTTAACAAAACATCACGAACATTGGTGCATTCCATGTCGCAGTCTACTAGACGGGCGCATCACCTTCGCGCGACGTTTACAAATGATTTCATCACATTTTTAAAACTGCTTTTCTTGTGCTCAGGTGATGGGTGATGATTCAAAAAATTTAATTATCGGAACACAGTTTTACAGCTGATATTTGTTACAGATATTTTTAGGTTTGTTGGTATAACGAGTAAGGGCAGAAGAAGTCCCTTGGGAAGATTGTTGTATTTTAAGAAGTTTCTAGTTTAATATATTTCAGACCAAATTGCGAATAAATTTGGGGTTGTAATGTCTAATTTGCATTTGGAGCTAATGATCATTCCGATCACCTTAGTCACGACCGAAATCGGTTTTTGAACGTGTCTTAAAGATGCTATTCACGCACAGTAACCACTTTAAACATCGCACGCTTTTTTAGAAGAACAACTTTATAAGAACGACAAGGCTCAGGTTGGCCAAAATTTAAGAACATTTTAAGGAAAAGCTGAGGCTCGGGCCAGATAGATAGTTTTTTAAAACTTTTCTTGAGTCTCGATCTTTAACCTAACAGTACAGAATGAATAAAAAATGATTCGCAGTTTTTCTCTTTTAATCATTGTCATTGCCTTAACGTATACTTGCCCTGAAGTTATTTTCGTATAGAAATAAGAACATTTCAAAAACAATTTCTAGCTCAGATCGCCAAAAATTAAGAACAATGAGCCTCGGCCGAATTTATTGGTTCTTATAAAGAAAAGCGTGTACAAATTTCCCAAAATGTTTTTGTAAGCTAACAAACTAAGAGTGTTTAAATAAATCCAAATTAAAGGCCCGCCAAACACTCCGTCCTTCTGTAAAAGTCATTGTAAAGTGAGTTTCTGTTTAAATTATGGTGGTTTTTGAAAAACTAAATTATTTTTTCTGTACAATGCTGGTGAGAACAATCTTTGTTCAAACATACTCCGATGTACTAACTTAAATTGGTAACTCGAGTACAGAAAACATTTACCTATCACTTCATTGTGAAAAATTCAAAAAAAGAAACGGATTTAACGTGCCCAGTATTTTGAAAAATGTTCTCGTTGATTCAAACGACAAACACCGACCATGTTCCATTTAAATGCATTTTAAAAGGTAAACAGTGGTTAATAACAGTAATAATAAAAATAGCAATGATAACAATAATAAAGATAATAATAGTAGTAATAGTAACAATAATGATAATAATAATGATAATATAAGAGGCAATAATATTACGAAATAATAATGAAAATACTTTGATAATATTGATAATAACACCAAAAAAGTTTTAAAGACAGATATAATTGTTTATAATATACTTTAGACTCGCCATACTTGGATTTGAGTGATCTGTACAGGAGGAAGAAAATGAAGGGGAAAAACCCGTTCTAATGAAAAAGGGAAATGAATGGGCACAAAATCAAGAAATAATGTCACAGTAATACAAATGTACTAATGTGAAGGTACTGTAGATTAGAAATCGGGTGGGCTTAGTTTGGAATGGAATTGTTTTTAAGTTTGTCTATCATGGGCATTCGGACCGCAAACCCCTCTTAATCATTCATAATTTGCCCCAGTTACCATAAACAACAACTTCAAGTCGAGCTTACATACACTTTTGCCTTTCAGTAAGGCTCTATTCTCAGAACGAAAGATCCTATTGGATCTTTGACAACAGAATTAACAATAGTTGACAGGCGTTCTCACAATAAGTCATTGTATGTTTGAGCTCGAACGCACCGCGAAGTTTTGCATCTAAATGTACTTAATAAAAGGATTTTTAAGCGTTATATTGGATTTAGAACATAATCAATGAATACTGACAAGAAATTGGATCAAAGCACATACTAATATGAGACGAGTAAGAGTTTCACAGAGCGTACTGTTCACCCATGCAACCCGAAAATCAAATGATTGCGGAGTACCCCCCTCAGGTAATTTTCTTGTAAAAACAACGTTTTATAACGGCAGAGTGTAATGTTCCTAACAACTTTCTAAGCCCTTTAACACCTTAAAATCAAGCAGACTTATGTATAATTTAGACACACTTTAACCTATTGCTAGATTAGACTGATCGCAGTGTTTTCTGCCTGAAAATGTTGTAATTTTTTTCAAGTTTTTGAAAGACGGAATAGGTGTCGATTATTACTGGTCCTTATTGAAATTCGATTATTCAGTAACAGAGGAGGCAGTGCGATTAGAGTGCTACGTAAACATAAAAGATATGAAAGCTTAAGTGCAGGTGTTAAGTCAATTTTCTTTTTGAAAAAACACTTAAAATGTCAGCGTGAAAATATTCTAAAACTTCTATTAGGACAACATACGTCAACTTGATTGATTAACGATGCCTTAAATGATCAGATGTTATTTATTCATGAAGTAGATTTCTTTTCTGGTAGTGGTATTTACATATAACAACGACCGACACGCATGGCTGCACACGCACAATGTTTGTAAACAGGTACAGGCTTTAATAATTAAAAGTATAGTTGACCTTTTCAGAGTTGTGTTAGATAGTGTGTATTTTTAACTTCTAGAATCAATTGGCAAAAGAACTTCTGAGTTTTTTTGAACAGATCTTCGTACTTTAATTATGCTTGAAAGCTCTCGCAATGCCCACGCCCTTTCAGAAACGACCAAGCACGTGACAGCATTGGAGGAATGGTGACAAGTTTATGATCTGCGACGTAAAACAAGGAAAGGTTCCCTAAACAAGGAGTTATGTGTAGGTTGATTCCTTTCTTTTTGTCTGCAATGTTTCTACAGCCAAACGCAGGCACCTGATCGGCATATTTGCTCTATTTAATTGAGCACGCGCCGGCTTTCCTTCCTTAGTATACTTCACAGCGGGCCCTTCATCTTTCGTGTCATTCATCCAGGTGCTCGGAGATTCTGGAGTTGCCATTGCGAGAACTTTCAAGTTTAATTGCGGTACGAAAAATTGTTCAAGTTCAAATATTCTTTTTTGAAAAACTATCTTGGAGATTCAAAAATATACAAAATCTAACAAAACATTGAAAAGGTCATATACATTTTAAATAACCCAAGCTCTACGCAGGCAAGATTTTGAGTTGGAACAAAATAGAGTACTTAAAACGTATTTGCCTTGTGCTCATTTTATTTTTTGAGCAGAGCTTGAATTTTCTTAACGTTTTTAACGGATCTCAGCCCCAAATGTTCTTAACTCCTGAACACCTGTCGGTAACTTTCAACTAAGTCGGGCAATTTTGAAGAAAATGAAATCTTTCAAACTTTGTCAGACGAAAGGAACTAATATCAAATAAAACACTATGAACTGGCTCTGTTATTTCTGCATTCTGCGGTGAAGCATTATAACGGTTATAATTACAGCCATTTTGAGTGGATTCGAAGCCTTTGCAGGTGTTTGAGACGGATAAAAATAGCCAACTTTTCGATTGAAGACAAAGATTTCGTTTCTTTGATGCCTGGCCTGTACTTTTATATCCAAGAAACGTGTTTTAAAACGACTTATAACAAATTGTAGTGTTAGTGGCACTGTGTTAGGATGCGTAGTTAGATTGCTAATTGACGCTCTAAACTATGGAGTTCTGCTAGCACCGGTTGGAGCTGGACAATTTTAACACCTGCAAAGGCTTCGATTCCACTCAAAATGGCTATAACCGTTATTGCTCTACAGCAGAATGTAGAATTTCTAATGGAGCCAGTTCATATTGTTATGTCTAATAATAGTTCCTCTAAACCTTCCATCTGACAAAGTTTGAAAGACTTCATTCTTTCAAAATTGGTCGACTGGCAGGTACTCTATAAAATGTTCTTGGACTGGTTATCTTTGTATTAACACATTCAAAGGTTGTTCCTAACATCTAACTCAGTTCATATATGTTCTCAAATGTGATGCTATCAAAGACTGTTCCCAACGTCTAACTGACTCAATTCATATATGTACCCAAATGTGTTGCTATCAAAGGCTGCTTCCAACATCTAACTCAATTCATATATGTACCAAAATGTGTTGCTATCAAAGGCTGTTTCTAACAGTTAATATATGCACCCAAATGCGATGTTATCAAAGGATGTTCCCAACATCTAACTCAGTTAATATATGTACCCAAATGTGATGCTATCAAAGATTGTTTCTAACACAGTTAATATATGCACCCAAATGCAATGCTATCAAAGGCTGTTCCTAACATCTAGCTCAGTTCATATATTTACCCAAATGCAATGCTATCAAAGGCTGTTTCTAACATCTAACTCAGTTCATATATGTACCCAAATGCAATGCTATCAAAGGCTACTCCCAACATCTAATTCAGTTCATACATGTACCCAAATGTGTTAATACTATCAAAGACTGTTCCCAGCGTCAAACTGACTCAATTCATATATGTATTCAAACGTGTTGATATCAAAGATTGTTCCCAACATCTAATTCAGTTAATATATGTACCTAAATGCAGGGCCGTAGCAAGCCTTGGAAAACTGGGGGGGCACCGCCAAGAGTCGAAGTCGAAGCATGCTCCCCCGGGAAATTTTGAAAATTAGTTTGTCTAAAAACTTGTTTCCTGGGTTTTAAACGCCATTTGAAACAAAATAAGAGTGTGTAAAACTAGTAAAATATGACAAGTTTTTCTCA
>JAOBYE010012793.1:0-23593 GCA_025403585.1 Parazoanthus swiftii | reverse complement strand
TGGAGTGGAGTGGAGTGGAGTGGAGTGGAGTGGAGTGGAGTGGAGTGGAGTGGAGTGGAGTGGAGTGGAATGGAATGGAATGGAATGGAGCGGAGTGGCGTGGAGTGGACTGGACTGGAGTGGAGTGGGGTGGAGTGGAGTGGAGCGGAGTTGAGTGGAGTGGAGTGAAAATATCTAACCATACTACACACTAATATACTGCAAATGTATTGGAATTCGTCAAACCGGTCTTTTTTTCGGCGACCACGCGCGCTCGCGCTCGGTTCATTCAAGACAACTCACACATTTTACATGTGATCGTTGAACAACTTTGGCGACATTTGTTCAGCTGAAATGTCCCAGAATCTAACTGTTTGAATGTGACTACCAAAAAGATTATCTTGTTGGGAAATTTTGCGGTTGAAAGTACGAGACGTCGATGCAGACATGATTTAGGAAACTATTTGTAAACGACAACCTGGCCAAGGCCAAAGGCTGTTGTGCTTCACCTTGAGAAAAAATTACTGAATTTTAAAGAGTTTTAAATTTGGATCATCCTCTGCCTGCTGAAGATTCACATCGAGAGCATTTTAGCCAGAAATGGAGAATTTCTGGCCAAGTATATACGTTATCCAGGATAAAGTTCTCATCGAAGGTGTTAAATCATTCTTGCACTTGTAGACATTTTAGAACTGTCAACTGAAGTCAAGCTTCACTGCCGCTATTTTTTAATCTTTACAACGGGGATTGTTCGCTTCTTAAAACTTTTCGATAGTGTCCCAATAATGTGTCAATGGAAAATGCGAATGTGGTGGCAGAAGCTTTGTTGGTGTCCTGTTCGTCAGTTCGTTGTTAGCCTGCTGTTCACTGTCAGAAGCGACTGTATTAGTTGTGTTGGATTTCAGACAAACTATAGCGTGCTTTACAACATTCAGGTCAGTCTAACTCTTTGAACTCCTTACCATGTTTATACCCGTTTAAGAGTCGTTTACAGCGGCTAGCTTGTAACTATAACTACAGTTCCTTTGAAATTCCAGATTAAATTTCGTATGAAGGAATTGCTGCACGAGCCGGCAAACTTTTAGAAAGCATATAACGATATGTGGAACGTTAATTTTCGAGAATCGAGCAACAAATGTACTATTAAAGTTCTTGCAAAACCGATTTCCTTGAGTTCAAACAACCACAACCACAAACGGGGAAAAGAAACTTTTCAAATCACTGAACCGGTCAAACCAGTTCGTGAACAGTGTAGTACAATCTCATACTTGCACTCGTTTTGGTGCACAATTGCACTCTAAACTGTCATGTCGCATACTAAAAGCTGTAATTTCAATGAATTAGTGCCTATATATCTAATGTATAGCTCTCGCAGGATATAGTACGGTGTGTATATTGCATAGAGTGTCGTGTATCGCCGGTGATACATGGAGTTATTACTTCGGATTGGTACAAATGTTTGACGTATAGCTAACGCGGGATATAGGAAAAATCTTTTCAGTTTTTTTGGCGCGTTAATGAGTGTAATTATGAAAGTCCACAAAGTCTAGCTATTGGACAGTGATGTTTAATGATACACCGAATAGCAGTAAGCTCAACTTACTGTTCTACAATTTTAACTGCGGTGTGTTCCCACAAAACTCTTTGGATGTGGACTACAGTTGAGGTTTAAGTTTATAATGCCAACGAGTGTTGAAATCGATATCAACCGTTTACGACTGAAAAGGGCAAATTGCTGCACCATTTTTTTTTTTCAAACCCGACGATTAAAAAAAAATTTTTCAATTTTTTGGAGAACATACCCTGAAATTCTTAGATCGTTTATGGGATCTCCCAGATCGTTCTCAGTCATGCTTTATTCCTTTCCCTTTCATACATTGTCGGCCCACATATCGATTCGACACTGCTTTTAAGAACATGGTAAAGATAGATATATGCCAATATACAGATATTTAGAGATAAAGGTTGCATCCTGTCTGTTAAAGCTTTACAAAATTGTCCAAAAAATGGTTTAAAGTTGTGATTTTTTGCTAAATGTTGGTACTGAGATAAAACTTTTGATGTGCTTGAAGCGTAATCAGACATTTTAGAATATTTTGAACGTAGAGTTGCTTTGTGTATTGAACGTTTGAATGCTACTGCTTCCTCAGTCAGTTAAAATGATATGGCGCCCTCTGTGGTAAGTTAATGGGTATGAAATGCTGTATAAGTTTAACTTAAAGTTGTTTAAATTCTTGTACAAGGCAAAAAAAAATGTGCACGTTACCATAGTTTTTCTGTTTTGCTGAATGCCATGCATGCCCTGTAAAAACGCTCTTTCTTTTCTATTTTGGCTCATAATCAGAGGGCAACTAGCCGAACGGTTCAATATAAAAAGCTTCAATCAGCGACAACTCCAAGTTGTAAATAAAACTCTATTTCAACACGATTAGTCATCAGTAAAAATACACAATAACATTACTCGAATTGGTACAATGGTTTACATGATTGCCGTGTGTGTGGGTGAGCCTATAAGGAAACGAAGTTTTTAAGCTTCTTTTCATGACTATCAATCACTAGAATTAATGTCACTACTAAATTCAACGGTTCTGGAGAAAGACACCACTGTTGCACTCAGTGTCAAAATCGTTAAGAGTTATGATATTGCCCGTCTGCATGTTTTTAGAATCGTAATCACGTTTTGTCTCTTCTATAACTGAATGGTGTAGGTGATATAGGCGCTGCGCTTAAGCGCATTCACGTTCCTTGTTGGACAGTTTCCCGTTTCTTGTCAGCTGCGAAAAGTAATTTTTCTTTATCACTCTCGCTTGGTTGTAAAATATTAAGATTTGATTAAATGCTATAATGACAAATATCGATGACTTTCAGGCGATACTATAGAAAAAGCCTAACCACGCTCCCACTCTTGACTGATGAAAGAGGTCGGCTCTGAAGTATTACAAGGCAACAAAACCTTTGGGAGGCTGTTGTTTTCACGGGTCAGTTTACTAACCAAAGAGATTGAAGAGACAATTACTAATATTGTTGAGGTTAATAAAACCGTAAACAACTTTGTGTTAATTCCAAAATGGCCGTTTTTACAATTATATGGTTCTTCAAACGTGACGACCATTTGGGAGGAAATATATAATTGAGTATCAGCCGTATTCTCGGAGCGATGAATACAGATACGAAAGCAATATTTCTATTAAAAGGGTGTTTACGTCTCGAAATCGCAACTTATACTCTTTGTACCACGATTTTTAAACCTTTCTTTCCTACCTATTCCTTGCGCAAGTTTCCATAGCAACTGACTTGAGTCGAACGAGCTGACAGGAAAAGCAACTGCTGTGTAATTTTGATACGCGCTTCTTTTTGCTTTTAGAGTCGCAAATGCAACAAATCCTAAATGTTTTAGCCAAAAACCTAAACTAACCACCAAGGCCATTACCCTGACCCTGACCTTTACTTAAATCTTATACCCTCTCTTTTCATCGACTCAGAACTCAGAACTCACTGACATGATTAGTGACTCATAGAGCAACTGAAGAGACTATGACAAATATTGTTGGAGATAATAACCCAGTAAACAACAAAGTTTGTCTCGCAATGACGCAAAACGTTTGTGGAATGTTGGTTTATTTTCCGCCGTAAAACTGGTGATCAGGTATCATGAAAAGTAGGATTACATGCATAGTAGAAGAAGAAGAAGACCTTTGTTGTACCCAGAATCTATATAAGAACATATATAAGTTACATGTCTAAGTTCTAATTTTTAAAATCAATAATAAAGTTTCATTTTACTCTCCGCAAATATTGAAAATTGGGTACCAGCTACCTACAATAACCATAAGGGCTAGGATCTAGGCAGCCATTACTATAATTATGACATATTATGCATACACAATGGCTCACCAGAAACAAGCTTACACTCGCGCACACTTTCTACATTTTTTAAGTTAAAACAATCACAACTTCTGCACGAGTTAGAGCAATACGAGAGTTCGCAAGTCAGGCAATTTTTGGCGTACATATATCACAATGATAAATTAAAACATAGCAAAATGATAGAATACTGATTCACGTTTTTAACAATCGCCAGGGAATTTATAATCTTTTTCCATTTTTTTGTCTTTCACTTTTGTACTTCAAATCACAAACTTTCCTTTGATGTACTCTAAAACGAAATAATCCTGACACGGTTTTCAGGACAACAAACTTTGCTGAATTCAACAAGGTAACATTTAACTGAAGGTGTAAAATGAAAATTGGCCATTTGGGACCTCTTGGAGGCAATATTACTGAGGTCGATCAGCGGGAACAACTCTCTAACTTCCAATATAAGTCACAATTTTCCAAAACTCTTTCATGACATTTAATGAATTTTGTAAGCCGTTTCCGTTGATGTAGACGGTTGTGGACACCGGACTAAAATTTACAGAGTGATTTTTGACAGATGAAAAATGTTTCTTAATACACGTCAACCGCAGAGGTCGAAGATGTGTTTTTGCACTCTTTTCCTCAGTCAGACGAGTTTGCTTGTGTTACCAAAAAATCAACCACATATTACCTGCAGGATGAGACAATGGTGTGGGAAAAATTTTTAAAGGAAATGAAATAAATTTTTTGTTGAATTCTCAATATATTATGAAAAAAATCCCATTCGACACGCTCTCTTGTTTAGTGTTTTTTCTGTAGGAATATTTTACTCCTACCTTTACGTTTGTCGCCAAAGTAATGTTAGTTTGATCCAAAATTCAAATTTTTTTTTTTCAGAGACCGTACCCCATTTTCTTAACCTCAGTTCCTCATAGTTACAAGGAGAGTGGGGGCAATTTTCATTGTGAGACACCAGTTTCTAATATCATTGATTAAAAGATAATTATAACGTCAGAATTGAAGCACAAGATAGTCGGTCCCAGTATCAAATATTGGTCTGACATCCTTATTCTTTTCCGTTTACGTGCTCAGTTTTTAAAAGCCTTTAATTAACTGTCAGCTATGTAAAAGTGTTTATTATTATTATTATTATTATTATTATTATTATTATTATTATTATTATTGTTATTATTATTTATACTTAATCTTATTTGAAACATCAACCGCTTCTGTCTAAAGTACGAAAACAAAAATAAGTGGACGATAGAACTCTTTCTTTAAGAAGTAATTTTTTGTTTTAATTTGTCAGTTTGTTAAATTTCTATGTATCTTAGGAACGATTGTCCTTGGAGGCTCTATATATTTTAAATATTTCACACAAAAATCGTTTTCACCGGCTTGCTCCTTAACCAACACAAGTACATTCTTGCGTCAAAGTCAGTCCTGGGATATGTTATTTTTAAACAATGCTTTACTTCCTTGGGTTTGGCTAGCAGGTCTGCTCGACATAAAGAGATTAATCGGATGTGAACTAGACACGTTCTCTAAATATTGAGATTTAATTGCCTATTACGGTATAAGAGCTTCTTCTGATGTCATAAAATACTTGTACAGAATTAGACGTAGCCGGCACATTGCTTAGATTACAAGGTGAGGCCTTCACGATTAGTTTTCAGGTTTCTGTCACGGCACTTTACTCGCCAGTCGCAACCTCAACGTTCGACAACCTCATAAGAATCACCTATGAAAATCAAAACAATCATGAAATTATTGTTATAACCAGGACTGAGCTAGAAAGTGTTTTGGTTTGGTTTGATGCAATTTATAGAAAAGTGTGTGGTATTTGGAGCTCGTAGTATTTTTATACTGCATTTTTTGTTGGACGCTTAAAAATATTGATACAAGAAAAAAGTAATGAATTAAACACATAAAAGAAAAACAAAATTATGACCGAACATATCAGAAGATTAGTTTTCTAAAGAAACAGTATAAGTAGAACCGAAGGAAATTTTATCTAAAAACTGACCAGTTTCGTAACTGAAAGTTTAGAAATATTTATGTGATCTCCTGCGATTTTCCTTAACTTTTAAGATATCACTTCGTCAACTGAGCAAAGACTGTAATGTTTTTCAGTAAGGTTTGATGGTTGAAGTATTGATCACACTTCAAAAAGGACTAAGCTGGCAAACAACTCGCATTTGCAACTTTAAAAACCTAACGTCATCACACAGATTGCCAGGAGACACTGACTGCCATCAGATCGGCCACGGAAGCAAGTACAGAGCATAAATACTTCAATGTATGACGAGTCGTCTGATGATTTTACGCAGAAGTTGAACAGCTCGTTTACGTTATATGATAACAAACCAACCGTGGCTTCGGATAAGACTCACGCGTCGATTGAAGCAGTGGATGTTTTTAAGTACCTGGCGTTGGTACTCATATCTTTGTTGAACATTCTGGGGAATACATCTGTCTGTATTGTTGTAGCAAAAAACAGGAGATTACGCGATGCAGTTCGAAATCAAGTGATCGCAAGTTTGGCATGTTCGGATTTAACGATGGTGCCCTTCTTTCTGTACAAACTAGCAAAACTTTCGAACAGAACTTTCCACGATGCATGTGTTTTCTTCGCGTCGTTTCTAATAATGAGTTTGTACACAAGTATTCTCCATTTATTTGTTCTGTGCGTGGACACATATGTGGCAGTGTTTTATCCTTTACGCTACAGAATGATAATTACAAGGAAAAGGATTTCTTGTGCATTATTGTTAGTCTGGGTTTTGCCAACCTTAAATGTCTTTGTTTTGCCCCTATCAATTGATGAATTTCAGGCTTCTGAGTACAGGAGTAGGCTGTTTAGATGTGGATACCATTCTGGGCCCCAGCCGCCACCAACACAACTTTACTTAATCCATTCTCTCGCTACCGGTACAATCTTTGGTGCCTTACCATTTGTAGTGATTCTGGTCGCCTATGCGAGAATAGCTAAGACGGCCTGGTATCAAGCTTCGCGAGATCGAGCAGATGTGGCTGGAAACAACAACTCGCGCACGCGTACAAACATTCGCAGAATGAGAGAATTGAAATGGGCAAAAACTGTAGGTAAGAGTCAATTTTCATCATTCTTTATATTTTGTGTTTGCTTTGTTAAATTGTGATTTGCTGCTGCGACAAGTTAAAAATAGAAAATGCGTGCATGCCATGTCTCGAAGATCCACGTAAAAGTCCTTTTCCAGACTATCTAATGTTCTATGATAATTCCCAGCCTGTAGGTTACGGAACCCAGCGAGAGTGGAAGAGTTATAGCTTCAAGTGCGTCAGTAATCGAAAGTAGCACGTGAAGTATAAACACGCATGCGCATGAGATAATAACGGCGCGCAAAAGATAAGTTGCCTGGGCGAAGACGTAGTTAAAATCGTAAATTTTGTTATCCCAGGCACCTTTTCTGTGTACGCATTTTTCATGTCAGCTCGACCACACGTTTATAACCTAACTCGCTGACTCCCATTAGGTTAGCAAGTCAGTCACGCAGGCCAATAATTCAAGAGCTTAGATAACATTAGGGGCGAGATGTTTCTATTTCTTTCAAAAAATGTTTAAACACCCACTGATCAGGTAAGCCGAGTGCGTCTTTAGTTTCGCGCAACTAAAACCGTTTCTATAGGCAGCTAAGAGATAGCCCTCTAATACTGATCTAAAACCGAAATACATTGTGTTTTCTACACTTGTTTTGCAGTGATAGTGATCGGCGCCTTCTTGTGTTCCTATGTCCCTCTCTTCCTTGTTTCCGCGGTAGCACTACGATTGCCGGCAGGTTCCAACAAAGTCATAGAGAAACTTGTCACAGCATTTGCCTACCTGGCTTATACAAACACCTGCCTCAACTCCTTGATATACTCGTTTCGCTCATCGGAATACCGTACTGGACTGAAAAAAATTTTCTGCCGATTAAAATGCCGCTTTTGGGATGAACGAGAAAGACGACCTCGACCATCGAGGGCGTGTAGCACAACAGATACTAGGCAACGTGTAAAATGTTGTACTACAAATGGCAGCAGTTCTAAAGACAGCTTGGATATTTCCTGCAGTTCTTCCAGCCCGGGCGATGAAGTGTCGCAGATTAACGAAAGGGAGATAGATTCGAAAATGTAACCAAAAGAAAAAGTAAAAAGGAAGCTATAAACATTTTTACACTTTTAATGTTAATGCAAACCTGGAAGGAAGATAGAGGATCGGGCGAAAATGTGACAAAACTCATAAAAAAATGTAATAAATTGTCTTATTCCATTGAGCTTGTTATCGGATACTATCCGAATTACAAGCTTGTTATTGGACACCCAAATGAACCAATCACAATCTGACTTGTTGGTTCATGAATGGCCAATCAAAAGTAAATAAATAATTACCATGAAAATAACAACTCATCTCCCAGAAGCAAGCAAAATGAAGGAATTTTCTTCTACCAATAATTTCATTTCTTTGAACAGCTGTGAGCTCTTCTCATAGCAGATTGACATGACAATAGCAGATTCTTTACAAATATACCAAAGTACCAGTAGTAGCTTTTCCAAAGACTGAATAATGCACTACCACTAAATTTCCACAAGGAATTGAAAGTTGTTGCTCTGCGCGATTTCTTTTTTTTCTCGGAAATTGTAATAGTTACGCTAAATTGGTAATAAGACTTGTTTCGTCCAATTCAACCTGTAATCATTCATGATAAACAAATCGAAGTCCCGCTTCGCTGTCGTCCAATTTTTGTTATCACTCATATGATTACACACCGAACTGGACTTCACTCAGTAATTGAAACGTTTCCATCTGCGATATGAAAATGCTAAATCGAAAATACAACAGACCCGTACTGCTTATAGTACTGCTTTTTATCTTCAAATGGCCCCGATCTGCGTTGTATTATAGCTATAAAAAATGAAGGCGCGTAAATCTTAAGATTAATTTGGTAGCTGAAAAGTTTTAAGAAATTAAGTGTAGTTAAAAATGACATTTTTCACGCAAGTGTACGGCAAAATCAAAGCAAAAGTTGCCACTGACCTTCAACTTGTTCGCTCACGTCGTGTGTTGATAACGTTCGGAAAACTTCGTAATGTAAAAAGATGTTTTGCAAAAGTTTTTCAGCGATTTTAAAATGTCGTACATTGCTCTCCGAAATATCGGATTCTTTTTTATTTGTTTACTGGTTGCTGCGCTACCGACGCGTTTCCATCACAAAGCGGCGAGTTGCGCGTGCAACAAAGTTTAGCAAAACTGTATGGGATTAGACTTGTCCGCGCGGAAGGAATCTTGGGACGAAATTAGGATGAACTGATATATTTTTGATTGGTAAAAATGCTATTTCATGAACGAACGTAGTGTTATAATTCTATTTTGTTTTAAAAATAGAGAAAAAGAACAAATGTCTGAAAAATATTAGGAAATCTTAAATAAATTGTCAAAAGAAAAATCCAAAACTGGCTCTTGAAAATTTTTGGAAGTTTTCCGAAAATCTTCTGAACTCAGTATTGCCATAAGCGATATCACTACTTAAGGATATATATAGAAAACATCACCCACAAAGGTCCCGGATATAGTAAAGTATAAACATTGCGAGTGGTTTATTCCAGTCTAAAAAACCACTCGCAACTATACATTAAACTTAATTGATCTACAGTATATCAAATATTAAAGAGGTGCACAGGAATCTTGGCCAATAACTGAAGTGGTTGGTGCTTTTCAATACAAATGTTAGAATTTAAGGCTTTTTAAAAGTTTAAATGAAATATTTTTGCTAATAAACCTTTGTGTCTACGCCCGACAGATCTCATAAATTCGAGTCCAGACTCAATTACAAACGCATTCACACTGTCCAGCACCAAACACTCCTTTCTTACTCCGTATTTATCCTCACTATTTACGGCCTGTAAGCTTGCTGAGTTTACATGTAACACATGTTGAATTCTCGTATCTCAGTCATATCTCCGGGTATTCCGCTGTCACTGGTAATTGAACCATTCTGATTGTCTGGCACGTGCTCAACCTCTCGTATCGGCTCAACTTGCAAACTAGTGAGTGTAAACATACCATAAACAGACACGGTGGAGCCGGACAAATTCCTTTCCCAGATAATATCTTGATGTAAACTAAGCTTAACAATCACTTTGTTGTAATAAAGGAAAATAGCACTGTTTTATTAAACATGAATTTCCGAATTTCTAAAATCCATTCGTTTTATGTATTGTTTTTGTGTATCTTGACAATTACATTAAACAATGTTCGTCGAAACCGTGTTACCTGAGACCACACACAGGCCGAAAAACCTTTTGTCATGTTCATCAATCTTTCATTTGGAATCTTTGGCGATTAACGGGAAGAGCTAATTAATCCGTCTTGAAAGGTATGAAGTTTGTATACACAGAGCAGGAGTTTGTATTTGGCAGTTTATATTTGAGTTGCTCTTCAATATATTGGGATTCAGGGTTTATAGTAAGCACCGAGCTCTTGTCTTCTACATTCATAAGATAGGCAATTCAAAACTGTGTGAAACACCAGAAGTGATCAGGCATGCGCAGGGGGTGCGTGGTGGTGTATCAAGCCAAATAATTAAAAGAATTTATATGTCAAACATACCGGGTCAAATACACAGTCCGTAAACGTTAACTAACATTGCATGAAATACTAGAGGTCCCTTTTGAAAACCATAACTTGTGATGCTAGCAAACTCGATAAAGATTATTACTTTTGTTCTTATTTACTATTGATATTATTACCATTATTATTATTATTATTATTATTATTATTATTATTATTATTATTACTTATTCTTTATCTTCACAGTTACATTTTATTGGCCATTGCACACTTTCTAACCAACATGCCAGGGCCCGGTTGTTGAAAGAGTGGATAACTTTAACCAGCGGATAAATTTTACGTGTTCTAAATTTTGATTGGACAACAAACAAATTTTGTCCGCTTGATAGGGAGTTATCCGCTGAATATCCAACCTTTGAACAACCGAGACCAGTGTTTTAAAATGTTTTCTAAGAGGCTGTTTACTATCGTATTATCCCTAAAAGATTCCCAAATGACTGTATTTGTAACCAGTTATACCTTGCTTGTTGCTAGGGTGACCCCCCCCCTACTCCTTCCGTACAGATACCGGATCGCCAGTTTTCAACCCCTAAAAGGTACATTGGACGCGCCCCTGATTGACCTGTTGTACGTTGTTCTTTCGATCTTTTTTCTTCTTCCCCCGTGGGGGAGGGGTCGGTCGAGCACTTCCGTGGGTATGTGCCGCTTTTCAAACTGTTGTGCTCAAGGCTTTTGATCTATAGCAGGGAAGATGTGCAGATTGATATGGGTTACATCTGGGCCAAGGTACGGGTTTTGTAAATTTATTTGATACTGGGACAGGGTAGGGAGTTCTGGTGGCTGCTTTAAGATTCGACAAAACTTTGTTCGGTGCAGGGTATAGCGTGCAAAGACGCTGGAGAACATCGTTACCCTCCACCCTCCACCCTCCACCCTCCCCTAGCCCTTCCCCTCCTTCCTTTCACCCCATTTAATAGTCATATAATTTTTGACCCGGCTTGTCACGTTTCAATTCAAGGCGAATCAAGTTTTTGCTTTAAAAAAACTATATGTTTTCTTGGAAATTCTGACACGAATGCTAAAAGTTAACTTCAGTCTCTTTTCATTCAAATTTAAGGCCTGGCTAAACTAGGATACATGTAGCGCGCTACATTGTCGCTTGCTACATGTATCCTGAATGTTTCTCAGTTTAGCCACCTCGAAAACATTGTATAGCGCGTGACAAAATTTGTAGCCGAGACACACGTACAAAAAAATGTTTCTGGGAAACATCAAAACCATTTCTTGTATCCGCTACACGTATTCCATGTCGCTCGATTGTAACTTGCATGTTTAGCCACCCTAGGACACGTGCTGGCGACATTTCGGCTACAATGTAGCGCGCTACATGTATCACCGTAGTTTAGCCAGGCCTTTATCACTACTATTTCAAAAAGCAAATCCTCAAGTTTTTGTTGCTTGCATTTAAAAATAACACTGTTGTTTAAAAACATTTCTATAACGTTGTTAATCGAAATCTATTTCTGTTCAGGTAATTTCAAGTCTTGTTAAGTAAAATATTAATCTCTTTTACATTCAGTAATTGATCGAATTACCAAATATCTCCCTACTTTAAAGTCGAGCCTGCTGCTCAAGTGGAATTCGTCATCGACTCAACATGTACTATGAGTTAAGTTCGCTTTCAAAGGACCGAAAGACAAGCAACTTAATCGTATCATGAGATCATTTTCCAACCTGCCTGCGTAACTGTAGGACCCCTTATCTGCTTTAAGCAGAGATAGATAGCCATCAGTGCCATCAGTGAGTTATGGAGCGATCTTTGCATTTAACGGAAAGAGTTTGTTGGCCATCTGTTTCGAAATCTTTGAGAAAAACAGTTCGGGTTCACAAAATCCCTATAAAAGATGAAAAGTAACTGAATAAATGGATTTTAGTGGTTTCAAACTTAAACTTATGACTGGCAAAGCTCTTAAAACCGCTACAGATTTTTAAGTTTTTGTGAACTAGTACGCAATTAAGTAATGCTCCGATCCACGGGATGGGAAGCTTTGGACGAGATACCGTTTCCACAAGTGACCTTGCTTGTAAGCAAACTGTAATTTGTTTCTAGAAATATTAAATTATGAAATCTTATAATAGGAATCTGGAATGTGAAACTTTTTGTAGCATGGATACTGTATTTGTTATT
Source organism: Parazoanthus swiftii (assembly GCA_025403585.1). Lineage (NCBI taxonomy): Eukaryota > Metazoa > Cnidaria > Anthozoa > Zoantharia > Parazoanthidae > Parazoanthus > Parazoanthus swiftii. Next base: position 10,979 of record JAOBYE010012793.1, on the reverse strand, counting down.
GCTTGAAGTTCTGTTTGGCACATTGTTCACAAGAATTGATGTTGAAGATAGTGATTGATTCGTGGTGCTTTTGTTTCTCTCAAAACTCATCGAAGGAACTCTGGCACGCAAACCCATTTATAGAAAATACGCTAGGATACAATAGAGAGCTTAAGAAACGAGGCAACGAACGTCAACGAGAACGTTACAAAACACTGGACTTAATTACCGAATACAATGGGAATGCAACCAGCTGGCCTCCTTTCCGTTGTCGCCTTCAGAAACAAAACGTGACAAGCTCAATTCTGTGGTTTTATAGAGAACGTGAACATGAGAGTATGAATCAGTTCAATCTTCGCGCGGCTTTTAAAAGGAAGCTTCAAATTTTCATGTTCACACACCTTCAAGTAAAACGAAAAAGAGCGAACGATCATGAGTTATACAAACAAGAAAAGCAAAAATGGGTATAGTTAGAAATTCAACAGCTGTCTTCGTTGACATTCCCCTCCTAGCTTCTTAAAGTCTCTATTATCAACGTACACAAACGGACAAATGGAAACGCACAGCAGGATGAATGCTTCATCCGACGCTGAACGCTAACATGTAATTGCGTACAACTTTTTCTAAGATGAGACAAAACGAGAGTTGTTTCTCTCTAGTTGTCTACCTTTTTACAGGCCACCTTAATACGGAATGTCAAAGGAATGAACTGGATTTCGCTGAGAGACTTCACATATTTTTTCAAGTCGTTCACAAGCTGAAGCGGTGACCAACCGAATGTTCACTTATAACAAGAAACTCGGCAAACGCGATTGCTTGCAAATTTTTTTCGTCGATTTTTTTTTCCAGTCAAAGGTTAGTTTGATAAAAAAAAAAGTACAGCGTGTCTTAGTCTTAAATGGAAAAGTATGAGGTATGCCTGTGCCATGTTTGAAAGATGATTGGAGTGGGGATAAGATGCGAGTCCGACGGCACGTTGCACCTTGGATACCTGTATATTAGCCAATGTATGGGAACTCTACCCAGGGGCATGTCCATTTAAACCATAAGGTTTTTTGAGCAATCAAAAATCAAGAAAAAATAAAACTTTGTAAAAACACCCAGCGGTTTGGATGAGTGAATGCACTTGAGCAATAGTTTACAATGCTATAAATAGCCATATCTATTGTTCCTATTCGCATTTCAGCTTGGTTTAATTGCCTACCCTTGACCTATCAGTCATTCACTGAAGCAACCACATTTTTTAAATAACTCCTTATACTGGATGAGCTTCGGTAGATATTTTCAAGAGTTGAAACTCTTGAGAGCTCGAGTTTAAATCTTCCGAAGATTTTAATTATACTTGAATTGCTTCCTATCTCGGACACACCCATAATCTCCATATTCCATACATTATTTGTTTGTTCGGCAGTTAATATTTCTTGTTCTTGTTCCCCGAGAAGGAAGTAAATTAAACATGTATTCTAATGGGTCAATCGGGCAGCTCAAGACAACCAGATCTAAGTCACTTCAATTCAATGAAGATTAGCTCTAGCGTATTTCAGTTCAGATTTATTTATATAAAGTTTTGCAAAAATCTTGATACTGTAAATTCGATAACTGTACAGGTTAATATCATTGTTTTGTCGCGATAATTAAATGCATGAATAGAGAGTAATTCGTAATTTCATATTTTGAGAATAGACCTCATTTTATGTTCAGATCTACAATTTGCTCATATTGATATGTACAATAAAGCTAAAACAGTGCTCATTGAAATAAAAATAACTGTCAAGAGTATTTGTTTGATTTGACTGTCTAATCTTCCAGGTGATTTGATTCAACAAGCACCACGGTACGCGTTGAACAAATAAGATGTGCAAGTGCAACGTATCAGAACCAGGTGCCAGGGTTAAAGTATGTAATCACAACACCTTATCAGTAAATGTTCCGGGCATGCTTAAGATAAATTCACGTCCACAAACTTTCGAAAATAATGTAGAAAGACAAAATGTTTTGCAATGTGAGTGAAATCAATTAGAGTCGTTGGTCAACGAAATGACACACCTTCAAAAAGAAACCTCTAATTTGGGGGACATATCATTTGCTCTTTCTCTGCGACGTTTATAAAAATCAATACGTGATACACTTACACACGTTTTAAGAGATTTTGCTGTTTGCTTTTAGTTTTCCATTAAGTCATTAGTTCCACCGGTATCGAGCTTGTATCTCAGACTAAATTAAACTGAACGGCCAAGATGGTAAAATACTGTAAACCCGAGTATCCCATTAAACTAAATTATTCTGCACATCGTATTTATAGTATGAAAGTTTACAAAAAGATTTTTTAAAAAAACTTAAAAGGCTGTAAACTGTATAACGAAACCTCTTCAGTCCCAATTGTACATATTTTTAAATCGTAACTGTGAATCAGCAGGCAACTTTTTTAGCTGTTACTGAGCAAACTCCGTAAAACGTTGTACAAATGTACAACTTTACTGCAAGGCTGCAGAAATTCGTGTGTAATCGTTTTGTGAAACGGTTACAAACAATACTGAAATTGTTGATCGCAACTACATAAAACAACTTGGTGGAAATATAGGCAACTGGGCGCGTAGATATCCGACCTGTCTTGATGGCCGATCAACTGACCGTTACAGTGACAAGAATGGCTGTTGAACAGACCATAGCAATCCTGTCGAGCTTTGTACGGTTCCACGGGGTACTGTTCTGCTTTAGTAATGCAGATCTGTGAACTGGAGTGGGGCAAATCTGCAAAGGAAAAAAAACGTTAAGGGGAAGCGAAAGGAGAAAGAGCTTGTTATTGTATAAGCGCTCAAAGATGGTTGATTACTCAAGGTTTTTTTAATTGGAATTTCCTCAGCGAAAGTTCAGTACAGTTTCATTCAACGTTAGAAAAAATACCATTTATTTGGACATGAAGGGCATGATGATATACTCGCTGCATTAAATTATGCTTAAGGAAAAGTGTGCACTTTGTAAGACATAAAGAACCTATGTCTAATTTTTGCTCAACCAACGAAATACGATATAAAGCACAAGTACTGGTAGAAAACTGTTTCAAAACGGCATAAGCATGCTGAGCGAAAAATGGTCTGTGTATATAGTCTTGAAAAGGAAACTCCAGCAATAAAGGATGATAAACCAGTTCATTCATTTACAAATACTTCAATACTGAGGTAATCAAATATTGTAATAAACCTTGAGCAAGACTCGAGTGCCTGAAGAAAAGTTATGACTTACAAAACTACGATGACAGGTTGCTTTATTAAAGACATCGGTAGCCTCTTGCACTAAAACCGCAAATTCAGTCAAGATTTTGAATATCGCAAATTTCCGTTTATACGGAAATGTAGTTTAAATTATACGGTAAACTAAACCAGAAGGTAATGATCAGTTCTAAAATGTAGCATTAGTAATCTTGGCACTGATCTGTGCCATGAGTTGATCTTGGAGTTGCACAAAGAGCATTTCATTACTTTGCGCGCAAATCTTCTATAAATGTCTATTTTCAACTATCTTCTAAATAAATTTAACTTTTCCGTGTACACAATTAAACAGCCATATAGTCAATCAGTTTATTCTACGATCTAACTTCGCAAAAATAGAGACCCATACAAGGAAATTACCGGTGTTAAGAGTTTTACCTGAGGGGTTGGCAACCACATTTGTCAAAGGAAAAAATATGATCCAACGTGCGGAGTTGTCAAAGTGCGAAGTGCGCAGCTTTCGGAAATTACATACCAGCATGGCTGATGATAGCGTATGGATGGCAAAAAATTAATACCTTCTTTTGTTGAAAACTGGTCACACGAGTCACGTTAACAGCTAGGAAAAGAGAATTCACACCTTAATTTGAGAGGAATACGTCAGTGAGTTTACACTGGGTCAAGTGTGTTTTCAATGAATTGTTTTATTCTTCTCAAAACTTTGTCAACGGTGTTTGTGTACAATTATTTTGATATTAACGTGCCTTAACTGAAAGCCAATACACAAACACAGGAAACTATAATAAACGAACTCCGCGGAGTTTTGTATAAACGTCGAGCTTGCCCTGATTGCAAGTAAATATTTGGCGATGGTCTGTGGCGGCTATCAAACGAGGCTGCTTTCAATCTCGAAGCAAACGGAAGCATCCATCCTACTGCAAAGCGGATACGTTTTAATTAGTGAGCCCATCGAAAGCATAAAGAAAGACGGAAGAAGCACCAAAACTAGTATAAGATATATATTTGGCACTACAATAAACACAGAAAGGGATGAACACATTTATGCAGTGCATGGAGTTGTAATGTGCTTAGTCGTTTACCTTCACGCGCAATGATTGCTGGTGCGGTGTGGGAGCTCGCTTTCCTGACGTCCTCTGAAAAGCATTCCTTCGCAGTCGGCTTATCAGGAGCTAGAATGCTCTCAATTGAGAACGGCCCAGAGAACTTTCTTTGGGATTGATTTGTGCGCGGTGCGGCCCTGCACGTTCCTGGACCACGCTTATGGGTCGGATTTTGTAGCATCGGAAGCCGTGGCACGAGCAGGTCATGTTCTTCCATCTCAATCTGTTGATACTGCTGCTTGTTAGTTGTTTCCTTAAAGTTTTCATCTCCGGCTTCTTCCAGTGTTTTGTCCTTTTTGGGCTTTCTCCTTCTTCTTCGCCTAAAACTGCCGTCCGCCAGCAAATAGTCGTGCAAATCTCTCACGGCCCATAAATTATCCTTTCCCCAAGGCCGGGCGGGATCACGGAGAATTTTTACAAAGCATTTGTTAAACGATAGATTGTGACGCACGGAGTTTTTCCAGCCTTGGTATGACCCGCGAAAAAACGCGTAGTTCTTTACCAAATAATCATTAATCTCTGTGAGAGTTAGCCTTTTTTCAGGGGAGTTAATGATAGCTGTGGCAATTAAGGCTATATAAGAGTGTGGCGGTTTCATCCGTTCCGCTCCTTTTTGTGATAGAGCTCCAAAGGCTATACTCGATTTAGGATTCAGTGACATTTCTTCTCAATGACACTAATCCGCCAGTTGATTTAAATGTTTAGTAAACTAACTTTGCACTTGTTACTGTAACTCAGCTAGCGTCGCGAACTCTTGAGTGTGCACAGCCTAGACGAAGTGTTCCGTTTAATAACAGTACGCTTATCTCACCCAAGTACGGGACAGCCTCTGCAGAATGCAATTCGCTGGACAAGGCTCCTAGAAGACTCGACGAGCGATAAAAATAAATAAACGCTTTCTAATCTCACTTTAACAAGTCTCCTTTAACAATACTGACACCACCCACAAAGCTTCAATTAATGTTTACAGACTGTACACTGGAAAGACACTTGATCAATCATGTCGCGTTGGGGCTTATTTGAAAGGAGATTACTAAATCCACTTTGTTCTCTCTAGAAGCTCTTGAAGTGTTGGCATAAGCAGATTTTCTCAAGGTACTGTTTTCTAAGAAGATTAATAAATAGTTTTCCACTTGCAAAACATACGCTACAGTTCGCGCAAAGCGGTGCATTAAAGTTAACTTATCAGTCAATAGGAATGAATATAAGAATCTGCGCTAAAGATAGTCCTGTAGATAGTTTATCGCTGGCGAATCTAAACTGATGGCGCTGATCAAAAAATTAATTAAGGTAGCGGTGTGCGTATCAACCCTTTGATCCACGAGCCGAGTCCATCCCAACTCATTTATCTTAATTAGCGTCATTACAACCAACGAGTCAGGATGGCGACTAAAATACGTTTCTATAATTACACTAAGAATTGGGCAACTTATAAACCAGTAGGACTCAAGACGAAAAGAAGAAAAAATGGTTGTTTTATTGCTTTAGTAACAGTAACGTTTTTGTTTGGTCTTTTTTATTACCGTGCAAAGATAAAATGGACCAGTGCCAAGCCTTTAGTCTCTTTAAAAAGAAACTTGGTATTTGTCGAGCACTGCTTGAACACACGACGATAAGTACCAAATGAAACCACAACGGAGAGCCGGTGACTGTTTGTGTTTCCCTTCCTTGTATTATTGTATACAAAATCTCCTGTCTGTTAACTATCGCCCTGATGAGTTGAAACATATAAATTACTCCCCAACACTGCAGGTTTTGACTTTCTGACTGCCTGACCCAGAACGTTATTTCTTCTCTTCTGTCAAGTGTCCAAGTGGTCTTTAGGTGTCAACAGTTACGGTAAAGGAGAAGAACGTTTTACACTGAAGTGGAGTGAGAACATAAATCTGGTTCAAATAGATTTCTGGAGACACGAGGCAAAAAATGTGCTAGGTAATGAGTATTTGAAAATGGGTCAGTTATTAATATATTGGAAAAGCGTCGCATATTGGTTTTGCTCACGGAAACGTGAGAACGATGTTCGTGGGTTACAGGGAGAGGATTCTTTCCAATGACCTTTCTCTATTAAAAGACATGGAAATATCGACAGTTTGCTAACACTTCTTGAAGATAAATTTTTAAACTAAAACAAAAAGGGGTTATTCAAATGTTTTTTCGAAAGTGTAGTTTTTGTTTCTTATGGTAGTGCAGTGAAACAGTAACTGAACGTCTCTTAAATGATTTTAGTTAATAAATTCTATAGTAAAGTATCGATAGATGACTAAGACTGTTTCTAAGAAGGGGAAGGGAGGGAATGTGGGTATGCCTTTGGCTCATGGGCAAAACCGTTGTGCGAGGATTCAGTTAACTTGGCCTACTGTCCAGTGACAGCGTGAGGTTTCGCTTTCCGTGAACAAGATCACACAACGCCTGGAGTTTGACAGTTACAGTTAAAGACATTGTTTGATCTGTGTACTATAGCTAGATGAACTTTTCAAGTATTCATGTAGTCTTGTTTTTCTCTTCAGATAAGAAAAAGAATTTACGGTACTTTCGGTATAAGAAATTCCCCAAACCATATGTACAGCACTGAGTCCTATAGCCAACAGGCAAGTACGTTCCTTTCATGCCATATGATTCAAATGCTATATCTAGCCCGGGGGCAAACCACCACGGCTGGTGTATGTTGCTTAAAAAGAATTGAAACAAGCTTGGGGCACTAAGATGGACCTGATCTTGGTGTCTGTAACACAGCTTGTAATACTTACAGAAAAATCACTTTTTTCAGACTTACGGTCTGTGCGAACTGCAGGTCTACCGCACGGTTTTTCGTCAGTCGGTAAATCAATTAAGAAGTGTAGTGTATTTTCCCCGTGCTTTGACATTTTGTCCAGAAAATTTAGTGATATTCAGCGCTCTAAAACTGCTTTTTAACTATTGATCTAAAATGCCGCGTGTATACTCAAACCCAACTGAAATATTCTTGAACCGCATGCAAGCATGGATCACCAAACCGAAACGCGACTCGAAACCCTTTTATTAAACGAACAAATTTTGTGATAAAAACACTGAATCTCAGATTTTTCAAAAATTGGAAACAAGCAAAAATTTTAGAAAAATCTCAGGTATAGGCTCTGTCGCAGACAGAACAGTTATTCAGTTATGGGATGGTTATTTTACACATAAAAACAATGACAAAACGATTTGATTCTTACTAAAGATACAAAACGTGCTAGCAAGATAGACCGGCTAAAATTGTTTGAAAGAATAAGGACTAGAATTTATGCTGCTGCTCTTGATCATATAGGATGATTTACATGCACAATATTGATAGAGAGGTAAGTCGACACATGCATGTCAGTCGAATCTTAACAATTATTCTCGGTTAACGTTTGCTCCATTGAAAACTCCTGATGCATGCCTGAGTCTGTGCTGATTGGCTAGTAAGTTATGAGTATATACCTCTTATTACCTGAGTGCGAGGTCCGTACGGCAACTTACGGACCTGAAATTGACCAATCACAGCACGCGAAATCACTCAGCCATATAATAATTAAAGGTGCATATTACATGGATGTTTGAAGAAATGGTTTGTATCTTTTCTTCTTTTATTTATATATTTCTGTTTTTTGAACACATTGACTTAACCACAGTCTAGTATCTGTCATTTTTCCACTGTTTCCGCAAACATGCGCGCTGAGGTATATTGTTATAATATTATACAGGAATAACGCTTGAAGGCCGATTGGGAAAAATATCAAAGTTAGCAATTAATAAAAAACGACTAAAAGAAACTCTAGACACTGTTTCTTTTGAAGCTTGGTTATAAGGTTGTAGTTAAGAGCTGTGATGAAAATGCTATACGATATAATCTGTTACCACTGTGCAAAAGGCTTGCCATTTTTCTTTTTAACGTCAAATAACTACTTCTTATGAATTTTTCAAACAATGTTCAAGGTTAGAAAAACAAGTAATATCCAGTGTGATTTTGTCATGGTATATCTCGACATTGTCTTTTCAAGATCGGCACTTTTGTACGCATGTTACGGAGGGGCAGCGAAGTTCCCACAGTATTACGTCATACTTTGCCGATATTTCAGCTTAAACTTAGAAGAAAACTTTTGAATCATAGACATGCATAGACAGCTGTTCCATGAACGTACAGTTCATTAGGCTTCACAAATGTTATGAGCTTTTTATTTGCGAGTGTAATTAACATTGAATTGCAAGAAAAATGTTTTGAAAGCTGTTGATTTTGAAGGAAATACAAAACTAGTGTTTATGGATTATAAGTGCGTTTTCTCAAAATAATGTTCTGGACTGACGACTGTCAGCCTGCATACAATACGAGAAGTCGTACTTGTTGCTTTGCAAAGACTTTGCTTAATGCAGGGTATGGATCATCTTAGAGGTTTATCGGGCATGCAAAAAAGATGTTTTTTAAAAATCATTTGAAAGATTTTGTTTCTACTCGCTCTTGGAAAGTGACAACGAACTGCAAAGTGATAATAGAATTAAACTTAAAGTATTAGGGTGATAATAGAATTAAAGTATTAATGTCAGTGTGTTAACAAAAGTGATAGCTGCAAGTTGTGTTATTGATTGGCAGGAAATAACACATCTCGCATCCACTTTACCCAGCTTTTTTTAAAATTTGATTACAATAAATGTACCCGCAAGATATCAAGGCCAAATGTTTTTTTAACAGATATCAGCTGAGTAATATTTGCACAACGGTTTTCCTATAAATCATGGAGAAAGAAGGACAAATCCCTTTCGTAATCAAATTACTGCGGTCCGAGGCATCGCATTTCGGGAGGCGTAACTTTTGTGCAAACATTTTTTTTTATAAAAAACACATACAGAATTGACACCGAAAATTCCTCTAAAATGTGTTTTGGAAAACTGAAAACCTCAAGACTACACTTAGTTCGAGTAAAAAAAATTGTTGCAATTTAGCGAGGCAGCAATGGCTCACCTCAGTTGCCCTTCCAGCGGATATTATCAGTTTAACACTGGCTGAAAGTGAACGACCATGCGTTCCTTCCCAAACATTATTTTTCAAATCATCCGCTGTAGTCCTTACTCAAAAGGTGTATGATAAACATGGCAGCATAGATTTAAAAAAATCTTAAATTCTTTATAGTTTGATGCTGTCAATTCAGGCTTTCCACGGGAATTTTGCAGATTTTTAACTTAAAAGGAGTGTTGAGCATGAGGGGAGCAAAATGACAACTTTACTGCATGCAAAACCGAGTTGTGTGAACATTGCATATTGTTTTAAGATACGGCTTAAGAACAAGTCCAACGAATGAAAAGTATGCACCATCAGATAAAATTAGATGATTTCATAACAAGCTCGTAATATCTGGACTAAAGCAATTTATCATTCATGTCAGCAGAACTCTGACACTGTCATTTATCTGAACAAAAACAAAACAATTCAGTAAAATGTGTCATCGGCGATTGCCAGCAAAGCCAAAGAAAAAAGATACTAAATAATCCTACTTGATAGCCGATTTGGATTTCAATTTTGCCAAACAGATTACACCGATCTACGTACTGCACTGCGGCCTGCGCGCAGGAGGGGGTAGGAGGTGGGGGGGCAAGGATAGAAATCACACCTCACCCATTTCGAGTTTTCTTATGCCTCAGCTGTAACTAGTCATCGCTTAAGTCAGCTGTGTTTATGCCCGAACCAATGTGATCATTAGGTAATCAATATTGTTTCTCCTGGCAATTTATACACATATACCTTTCTCTATAAATACATTGGCAGACACAATAATAGGAATCAAATATTAAGATCTTTTTGTGCAGTCCAATTGTATCGATCCTGTATGAAGATGTTTCCCTCTATAGCCGGCCATTGAAGCATTAAACGTAACAGTTAATTGACCAAATACAAGGAAACTTCAATATTTGTCCGCATAACAATTGACTCCGATTTTCGTTGTTAGTTTGTTTAAGATTTTAACAGTCCAAATACAGTAACTGCCTCAGAGCCAACCCAAGAGCCTCTTCAAACTCCCATCTCGCGTTTGGCACTTCATGATCCCAAGCCCTGGTATTTTAATGGCAACCAGGTTTGCTTAAAAACTTCTTGTACTTACAATTTGTTATAAATTCAATAACTGATGCCGGAACGAAACAATTGATCTCAATTCTGTTTCTATATTTTCGTTATCCAGTTCGCAGACACTGACAATGGGACATCGAATATTTTGAATGTCTATCATTTTGTGCCAATTAACAAACATAAATTTATTAAACTTTGATCACAAATAATTCACGAGGAACTGACCTTAGTTATCGTAGTATAACACATAAACTTACTCAGAAGCTCGAATTACGACAGTGGCTTAAATCGCATAGTCGTTTGATATTGTAACATAGTTATTTTTTCTTTAACTTCGTTTTCTTACGCATGGCTAGCTACATTTGAGTTTGTCGAATAAAGATTGCTCTGCTGTTCCTCCTGATTGTTTGAGTTAAGGAAGAACCACTGCGTGATCAGATCGTGGAACCATAGATGGACCCCGAAATGTCAAAAGGGAACCCGCAATTCTGGAAAGGGGGACGGGGTGCAGTGGTCCATATGCTTTGCAATGCTTTTCTTAAAAAGTGTTTTCAAAACGGGGAGAAAGGTCCTGTCAGTCCCTCCCTTAAATCCGTCCTTTTGGGGGAGGGG
>JAOBYE010012682.1:0-23601 GCA_025403585.1 Parazoanthus swiftii | reverse complement strand
ACGTACTGGACCTTTAACTGCCTGCCCGCTATCAGCCAAGATATATTAATTGTTATGTTTTAGTTATGATTTTACATAATTTTTTTGGGTTTCTACTCGTTTTTTATATCTGATATGCACATATTTGTTTATTTTTTTTGTTGGACTCATGACTCAAAAACTCATGACTCAATTGACTCATAGAATAGACCACGTCAGAAAAGACCATATTTGTTTATATCAATGCATGTGCCCAATAAGGCGAGCATTAGAATATTCAACTAATGTCAAATTTTCCAGTCGATTGCAGTTGGTTTTTCTGTTTATATCATTGTTCGTTCGCCGTGAGTAAATCAGTAAAAGAGCCAATCTTTGTTTCTATCAGTGCATGTGCTTCATAGACTGGCGTTAGAATAAATGCCAGTCGATTGCAAATGGCTTCACGGCGTTTGATTGAGCCGCTACCCTTTAGTAAAAGAGCCCATTTACTCAAGAGACAGATACTAAAGTAAGTGTAAATTTTGTCAGACGGGAATGGGGACTCGACAAACAAAGACAAACACAAATATTTACTTTTCTTCCCTGTTTTATTTCTTTGGACTCAAACAACACCTATCACAGTTAGCCTTTGAACTTTGTACATTTACCGGGTGGAATGATCTGTTTCTCACGATATACTGATGAAAAAGTCTTCCTTGTTAATTTTTGAAATGCATACTTAGTAAATCACCATTGCTACCTTCTAGTTAAAATAATATTTATTTAACGTTAGGCGAATTCGATGCAAACCGTCATAAAAAAGAAACTCACTTTTAAATACAACTTTAGTTTGTTTCATTACGTCGTGATAGCTAACAATTTCTCATATTTTCCACTATAGATAGCATTTTCAAATGTTGGAAAAAGATGCCGGAATTAATTATATAATTATTTACCATGCATAAAGGACATAATGAAGTATTTGAACAAAGCAAGCTACGTTTATGCAGGACGTGCTCAGATTAAAGAGTTTGACTGAATCGAAAATGACTCAAGTTGCGAAATGACGTACACTATTAATAAGTTATCGATGTATGTTAATTATAACAACAAGAATCGACTTGTTGCCAATATAATTTTAAAATATTGACATTTAAGAAAAGGGAAAAGAAATTAAAATGGATGGACCAACTGTGGTGAGTCATAGAAACACGTGGGGATTTGCGAGATGCGTGAGATGCAATCACGCAAATTATTTCAAACGAAAGCACGTACCATTTAACCCCCAACGTTCGTGGGTTCTTTGGACCCCATGATTTTCAAAATGACTACAGATAAAAGGTGGCCATTTGGCACAGAAGCCGGTGTGGTCATGTTTATTTTTTTTTCATAATTTAATAACTGTCACTTATGGTAAAAATCATTGGACAACATATCCGCTAACTAATCATGTCATCTTGGATTTTTCAAAAACTAAATTTTAAGCAAAATTGCGGCATTTTTATTATTTAAACTTAATATTAGAAAATATGTATCGAAGAGCACAAATATTTAAATATTCAAGGAGAAAATGGAAAAGAAGAAAATTAACGAACTTTGAAAATATTTCCGCATTTTGATTCAAAATTAGTTTCCATACTGAACGTGATGATGTCATCCAATTAAGTCAAAAGATGTCTTCTGAAGTTGATTGTTGGTACTGCAGGTTTAATTTTAATTCAGTGCTCTAAAGCTTCAGGTTTTAGGTCGGAAAAACCCTTGTGAAGTCCGAATACCCACCTCCCCGCCCCCCACCCGACAAAACATTTAAATTTTCAAGAAATATTTCAACAGATATGCAAGTTAAAACCTGATTTTCGTTGGGTTTTATTGAGTTCCGCTGCGAATGTGAATGTTTGATTGCTATTAATAATGCATTTGGCAGTTACATTGCTTCAGAGTGATGGGGGAAGTTACTCTTCAAGCATTTTCACAATGTGCTTTTTGAAACTTTTACCGGTTTTTAGACCAAATAATGCGATTTTCTCTACCCAACTACGTCCCTGAGTTACATTTTCTTTCCATTTTCAGGCCAACCTTCTAAAACTGGATGTGCCATTCTATACAACACTGCATATTTTATCAAAAAGCTTGCAGACCTGGTTATCAAAATCTTAATCCAATTTCACTGAGACCCAAGTGCCTTGAAAACCACACCCTTTGGTGCGGAACCTACCTACATAGCTCATGTAATGGAACTATCTGAAAATAGTTAGTTTGGTGTGAATCAGTTAGGTTTTGTTCATTACATCATAGTTGTCACCACAGCCATACCTTGCCCATAAACAAAAATGACTTACAAATCTGTCTTCCCCAATAGGTTTGCCGAAAACACCCATAGTGTGGATATAGTTACCTGCAACAGTCTGAGTGTAACGAATTATTGTTGTATAAAAGTTGGCAAAGGTGGACTGCGTTCTCTTTCCTCCCTCCTCGTAGTCTTAAAATGGTTAATCGGATGTATGAAAACCAAAACCAAAGTCGTTGATGAGGTAGTAGAGAAAGCTGCTCTGACGAAGGGCTAACGCTCGAAACGTCAGCTTTACATCTAACCTTGCGGCGAAACACATACCACATCAACCCTTATTGATCATAACCCATATTTAGCAAGCAGTTATACTTTCTTGTACAGCTGAAACGGACTCGACTACCTCCTTCAGAATTAGTTCTCTTCTATCTTTCGTGCGTGCAATCTACAGTATACTGTGGAGTTTCGGCTTTTCACAAAGCGCTTCCTCAGTACCTTAAGAATGAGCTCGTGCGTATTGAGAAAAGTGCACTATCGATAACTTTGCCAAGCATGAGCTACAACAAAGCCTGCGAAGTTTTTGGAATATCGCCAACAATCGAACACCATAGTCAGATGTGCAATAAACTGTCTGAGGCCTAATCACAAGCTGAAAAACAGTGCACTATCGATAACTTTGCCAAGCATGGGCTACAACAAAGCTTGCGAAGTTTTTGGAATATCGCCAATAATCGAACACCATCGTCAGCTGTGCAGTAAACTGTTTGAGGCCTAATCACAAGCTAAAAAACAATGCTTATTTAAAAACTTTCGAAACAATCGTCCCTTTGCTTTTCCGTGTGTTCACACCAACAGGTCAAGTAATACGTTTACACTTGAAATGTCTCGGCAACTTGATGCATCTTCTTATAAGTCATAGATTATATCTCGCCTTTCAGGACAAGGATGAAGAAGTTTTACAAACTTAATCGCTTTTACTGTTATGTTTAACATAGATTTACTAACAATTGTACTGTTATAGATTATCATAGACATTTTATTTTTTTGTAAAAGTTACTTAATTCAGCCTTCGGGCTGTGATGTAATTTCAAATAAACCATCAATCCCATCCTATCTTATCCTATCCATAGAAAAACATTTTTTAAATTTTCATTTCGTTTGGCTACCAACTTACGTGGATTGACTTGCATTAACTTGCGTTGACTTTCATCTGAGCTCAAACTTGAATGCAAGTCGTTGCAAGGTCTTCATCAGTAGCTAAACGAAGCGCAAGTTAAACGCAAGTTGGAAGGTCAAAACATGCCCTGACTTGCATCTATGTTTGGTCAAAACTTTCAATTAGCAAAAGAAAGTATTAAATTGAACACTTAGTATGGCGTATCCTGTGTTCATTATTCGTTTCGTGCCCAACAAATGGTTTGCGTCACGCCATAATTTGGCTATTTCCGATTAAGTCATATAAAATACACAATCAATTCACAAAAACAAATTTTTTATTTTGTTGTTAGCACTAATTTTGTTCCATACCCTAAATGTATTTACTACTGAACTTCAATATCCTTTCCTAGTTAGCATTTCTATTACTGAAACGAAACTTACGTAAATAAAGACAACCGAAAACAGGACGGACACTCGAAAACACTTCTTCTATTTATATTTGCCATGTATTATTTGCTGAACTGTCGTGCTTTGTCCAATCTCACCCACTAAGTGCTTTGGGCATTTAACATATAATTAGATAGAAATTTCCAGTACCATGAAGCTCTTTGAACGTTCGGCAAAACACAGTAAAGTCTCGTCGAAAATAATTATTTTTTCTTACTTTTTTCTAGAATGTCGTGTGACAAAGTTTCTATTTCCGCAACCTCTCTCTGTTTTGTTGGGACCTTATTTCTTTGTTAAGTATTGATGGAATATTATCAAGTGAAAAATCCTAGCAATACAAACAAAAAACAATTAGGGAAAGTCGCTTGCACTTAAGAACATGTTTTTGCGCGTTTCGTTTGATCTCTTCAGCAAAGGTAATCGTGTTCTGGTACATGCTATAGAGCGTTTTCACTCAATCCCGGCATTCAAATGACAAAGAGCATGGCGGCCATGCTAATGTCCCTAACAAAAGAAACTACTTACAATGCCGTTACAAATCCATTGTACAGGTGCGTTAACATGGCGGTCACGACGTCACGTAAAAGTTCTCTATTCATTACTCTTTTTTTCAATACACCATAGCTTGGGTGCATGGAGACTCGCCACACAAGCTGTCGCAGCCACTTTAAACCTTTCTGGATGTCTTCTACCTTTTTTTAAAATGTTTAACTGCTTTTAAAAATTTGTCGTTCCCCTACCTTAACGATGAAATATTCATAAAAAGTTACATACGATGCAAGTATATGCTTTCAATATTATGAATCAATGTAAAGATGTGCAAGTAACTCGCAAGTTTCAGCAATTGATCTTCATAGCTTATTCCAGTAATTTGCCGAGTCATCGGTATCCACTGTGCTCACACTCCACCGTGTATTAGTTTCGCACATGCCATGGGGCGACCTTATTGTTTTTGATAAGATTAAGAACAGCTTGCCGAAACTCAGCGATACGAAGGCAGTAGAATATTGGATTAACAGTTCCATTCATGCAAGCCAGAAACGTTGAGATCCCATAAGCCAGCCTGATATCAAGCGAGAGAATCTTTGATTTTGTGAAAACGAATGTTATCATTGTACATAAAAGCGGAATATAACACAGGCAATAAAGGGTAAAGATGGTCGCCATTGTTCTGTAAGATCGTTTAAATTTCCTTATATCAAAGATTTTTTCCTCTTCATTTCCTTTGATGTGCGCCGACAATTCCGTTTGGGAACGTATTTTTACTTGATGTCTCAAAACTGTGCGGAATATAGCCGTGTATGCTACCAAGTTTACCAGCAGGCCCAATATAGTCACAACAGAGACCAGTACTTCAAACAGGCGAAACTTGCCGGTAAAAGACGTTGAAACCGTCGCTGCAACAAGTATAGCTAAACAAACTTCAGCAGCAAGAAGTCTAGGAATTGTGACAAAGTATTCGTATCGAAGATGAAAGTGAATCGCAAGAAAACGGTCCACGCTCACTAGTGCCAAAGTTAAAAAAGAAACTCCCGACAAAAAATAACCGGCTATAAACGAGATCAACTGCGCTGTGCAGAATGTATGATACTGACCGAGCATGCGGGCAATAAGGGCAGCTGAGGTTGCTGGTTGTGATATCAAACCGGTAAGGAAGTCGGTTATGGCAAGGCAACATAGTAAGGAATTCGACGGAGTATGAAGCGATTGGGTCTTCAATATTGCCGTAATAACCAGTCCATTGCCAGATATCGCCATTACGGCTGTCACACAGTGGAGAACAGATAAAGTCAAACTTGACGTGTACATCGCCTCTATATCCGCTATATATGTGTTGAATAAATCCATCGAGCAATTTGTGGTGATGTTTCGATTAACATGGCTTTGATTTAAATCCATTGGAAAAGATTTATGTTCTCCTTGTAAGGTCGGATTCTACCTTCCTGACTAAGGCAATGGGAACAGCTGTGCACAAAGAGAAAAGGAATATAAAATGAAAAAAATAAATACCTCGTTTTATACTGGAATAATATTATTCAAATACATTTCACACAAAAGCAATTTCTGACACCTGTCACATCAAAAGCTAACATTAAATAATCCCATGTTTCAAGGAAAACAGTTTTGTGAAAACTTGACTGTGATAATCTCCTGTGAGACATCTGGTTCACATATTTTAATTCTAATATTCTTACCCTTCCATAAGGATATCTTTAGTGTCTTTTTGTTTAATTTTGCTTAGTTCCATTGCATTTTCCCTTGCCCTTTTCCTTGAATGGTAAAATATTTAAATAAAACAGAATGACACATTTGTGCTGGATGTAACAGTTTACTTTTGTAATTTTCGTAGAACACTCCAAAGCAATAAAACCATCAAAACGGACGGGTTTCTCATATGATTTGCGTAAATTTTACAGGATGAAATTGTCTTTGTTTCTTAATGGAAAACGGGCTAAGCACTTTACTTTACTCGTGAAATATTTTAAATGCATAGAAAAAAGCAAGTATAAAATACGACTTTGCAAATCTTGCCTCTGGCAAAACCCATCCGTTCAAGAATTTGGGGGATGTTAATATCCTCGCAATATTCAAGTTTGATACGTCTTGGTGCACTAACTAACGAAATAGCTTAAGCAAAGACAAAGACGTTTGCATGAAAAATATATTTCTAAACTATACACTGTATAATTAAACTTCGTAAGGTATTACCTTATGGCCATCGGCAAGTCTCAGTCTCATTAGTATTTCAAAATTAACTGACAGAAATGAAATATATAATATTTGCACCGGAGTGACGTCCGTTGCCTTAGTTTAATTCTTTTTATTTGTTCTCTTAAACAGGGGCAAAACTCCGACGGAAAAGAAGAAAAGAAAGGTCATAAAACAGCAAAATTAGAATAGCAAGATATTTTCTATAGTTTATAAACGTATGTTTGAGTTTTTTCAATATTAGAAACGCAAAAGAGTTAATATGTTAAGAAGAAAAACCAAATGAAAAACTTAATTTCCAGAAACGGTCTTCAGCTAACGGAGCCAATGATAACGAAAAAAAGTGTTTAATTGTTAATTAAAAATAAACAAAAAGTCCTTGGATTAGTAAATTAAATTTTAATTTTTAATACATGCCGCAGGCAACGTTTATTGTTTATAACAAAATGAGCTCTCTAGAAGATTTCGCACCGAAAGTATCGCAACATGCAACTGCTTGCCAACTTATTAGTGCATGATCGAAAACAAGATCCAGTACTTATCATTCTACGTACTGCAATGTCACCAAAACCTTTACAGACAAGAAGAAATAACAAAAAAGCCCCAGAACCGATATCAAGATTTGGCCTAAAATCTACTGAACGGATGGGTAAAGATGACTACATACAATGATTTTTCTAAAATTTTGTTGCAATTTTTTTGGTGCATATTTTGACAACAAATTTGGTTCTCTGTTTCTTTGGGAACCCAGCGTTTTTACTTCATTTTTCCTTCTTGGCCGTAGTGGTTTTCAGGGTCTTTTTGCAATTTTTATGGCATTAGTAGCGCTATAATTTAATAAAAGAGGAAGTACCTTTATAAACAGTACTGAACAAAATTTTTCGTTTGGACAAATTTTGCTGCTCCGTTTTAGTTGGGGGACTTAGACAGTTTGTCTGTTGCTGTTATAACACATTGCTCTTATCAGATTGATTTATTTACATTGCTGATGAATTAACCCTATTCCGCCTGGCTTTTTCGGTGTTCCTGGACCTGGGGGGTAATAACGTATTAACGCTACTGTCATGAAAGTTGGAAGTTAGATACAATTTTAACACCTAATTAATTTCACTAGGTTATAAATCAATATGACGTTATAATGACGTCATGATGACGTCATTTCTCCATAAAACGGTGTTATTCTAGATTTTCCTTCTAATTTTTGCACAAAAGCACGCACAGCCCAAAACTCTTCGTTTAAACACTTGATCAATGCGTTGAAAAGCAAAACTGTATATAAGCCCATTCCAATCATATAAATGTCTTGAAATGAATAAAATGAACAAGGAACTCGACATACAACTGTAGAAACGAAAGAGCGGGGAGGAGGTATTCTTTCCATGCCAATTGTAGATAAATTTGTGCATATTTTTGAATGAAGCTATTTCTGGATAAGACAAAATTAAGAAAAATTAAAAATAAATTATTGTTACGTCATTTGCCATATTCTACAATTTGCACTTAAATATGCATGACGTCATCAGCAACGTCACAGATTGACTAAAATAAGTCTGAGATATCATATTCCTCAGAACAATAGTGTTCAAGGTTATCAAAATACTCGTTCCCAAGCAGCACAATTCGATTAAATCTAACTATAAAGAAAGATATTCACATTTTAAGTCAAAATGCTGCTGCTATGGCAACATCCGATCCAATAACCATAATTCTACCACATCACTAAACTGCCAGATAAATTTGAGGAAACGTCCCACGATATGGAAGGATTATCTTAAATTGTTTGTAATCACGAGCTACTTAAAGTTGGCGCGGTCATCAAAAGTCCCCCCAGGCGGAATTTAGTTAAGTCGAGTTAGTTGGCTAGGAAATTTTTTAACGCATTGTTTAGGATGAAATGCAGTTCTCTTAGGTCTGTCTTTATCGTGTTGTTTTTTGCTTGACATTTGAAATTTCTAATTCTAGTAGAAAAACAGTAATTAATAACAGGGTCTGGATGGGGGCACCTGAATAATTTTATCAGTAATCAGCTAAACTTTCGCCTAAGTATCAGTTATCAGTTACAATTCGCATTCTCAGTTAACTTAAAAGAATTTGTGTAATCTAGTGTCTCTGACAGTGCAAGACTTACATAAAATGGTGTAAAAATCGACTAGTAGTTTGCATGCAATGCCATAACGTCACATATATTACATTAATCAAGGATAAATTGCAAAGCTTAAAACAATTCTTTACTTTCCGACATCACACTGTTTTCGTCGAGCTCTTGATTAAAAACAACAAAGTTGCAAATGCCTTTTGTTAAAGATTTACAAATATCTACTATCAGTTAAAAACCAAGTAAGCAGTTATCGGCAAAAAAATGTCTAAATATTAGTTATCAGTTAATCCCATTCGGACTCTATAATGATAAGTCGGAGAGAATCAAGGTAGTTACTGTGATTTGGTGTAACTTTATAACGAATAAAAATATGAAAAAATCAATTTAAGAAAGTAGGCGAAACATCTGATATGTAATAATACTACATCTAAATGTAATACTTCTCATCTAAAAGAATATTTATTGTATTTATTATTCTTTGTGTATAGCGGGCCAAACAATTTCTTAGAAAATATGCCAAAATATTGTTATAACGATGATGTACTGAAAACGTCATCACCAATTACGCACGAGTTTGTACGTCGTGGTCAATTCAAGGTTGTTACTGAGTTTCATTACCTTTGCCAAAATTTTAGAAACATTGAAGAGAAGGATCGATTAGGTCCTTGTCTAATTGAGACCACAAACGCCCGGCTGGGCTAAGGTTAAACTATGAAGTTTCTTCAACAACTGATGAATCCTACCTGTCGACTCTCTGTTGAAGTTGATATAAAGTATACTGATTTAAATTAATCTGAAACTGGTTTTTATTTCCCCTTTTACAAAACGAACATTCAACTTCAAAACAAGGCCGTGTAACCTTATTTATAAAATCTATGAGATATTTATCTCAAAAACAACGGTTCAACAGTGCTTGTCTTTCTAAATAATTTTGTAACAGCCTGACGCATCTCGCTCATTCTTAAACAGTAAATAAACGGATTTAAAACACCGTTAAGAGCACACAGAAATGCTGTCCACTCATGTGCAATCCTTAGATTTGGAGGCAATATCTTACTCCTTTCCATGAACACCGCCAGTTCTACAAATAAATGCGGACAGTAGCAAAGAAAAAACATAACGAAAACCGCCGCCATTGTGTAGGTCGACTTTTTTACAGCCAGTTTGTTGGATACACCTTCTCCGTGATAATGTGCAGAGAGGACGTTTCTCGAATTGATGAGAACTTCGTGCTTGTGGACTGTACGTACGATACTGACAAAGGCAAACGAGTTAAGGGTAAGGCCAGCTAGAAGGAGACTAGCTATGATGCACCCGAATCTCTTATCGTATTTCGTTAACCACGACAAGCTCAAAAGAAGAGTCATCCCAACGACATTCCCGATTTGTACTTTCACAGTTCTCGGAATAGTGACGAATTCATGGTACCTCATATGAAGATTGATGGCAAGAAAACGATCCACGGTTACAGCCGTAAGGGTAAAAAATGAAACTCCTGTTAAGAAATACCCTCCAACCAGCGATACTCCATAGGCCGTGCAATAACTGTGATATATCCCCACGGTGCGAGCTATGAGAGCTACAATTCCTGTTGGGGCTCCAAATACCCAGGTTAGCAAGTCAGTTACAGCTAGACTGCAAAGTAGAACTTTTGACGGACTTTGTAGGTGTCGGTTCTTTATAATTGCCACAATGACCAAACCATTACCGACCAACCCTATTAGTATGGCTGGCAGTGTGAGCAGGCACAGTAACACGCTCGAGGCGAATAGAGAAGAAAGATCCTTCCTGTTAACATTTGTAATTTCCAAAAAGCAGTCAGTGGTTGCATTTTTTAAATAACTCCCCGTACCGTTCGTTTCCATGATGTTCTTTCAAAAGTGTATTTGGACTTGTTTTGGCGAGTTTCAACTTACTGTTCTTGTGTCCTTTAAGGCTTAAACTTTCAAAAGTCTTCGCTCCAATTTGTGTTAATACATAAAACACACAAGTACATTTACCGGGAGGAATTGCGTCCGGACTGAGAAAAAAAAATCTGAAAAATCACCCATTTGTTTTCATATCAAATGCTATGATATATTTCACCTGCGTTAATCAAACAAAAGATAAATTGATCGACTGTTAAAGTTTATTCGGTATCAACAGCGTTAGTGGAAAAGAGTAAAAAACCTAAATATACCAAAATATTATAATGTTAAACTCAATTGAAGGAGCTCTTAAATTTCTGGCAACAATTTTCGAGGTATTCTATCAACATTTATAAAAGCAATTTTAAAGATTGTTTACAAGTGTAAGAAATTTATTGCAACGGTCAAATCCGGAACTTATTTGATCATCGATGAATCGGTTAAAATCAGAATGTCAGTAAATCTTTCTACCCCGACACCTTAGATACAATCCCCCTACAAATTGCATCAAGTATATATTAATACACAAATAAAATGAAATTTACAACATGCAAAATAACAAACAGCAAACTAGTTTTGAAAAAGAAAAAGTTTTCGGCAAGTTTTCAATATCTATTCGATTTCGATATTTGATACGCTGTCTTAACATTCTAACACTTTAGTTTAAACAAGAAATGTGCTGAAAGACATCACACTACAAATTGAAGCGGATTATTTATACTGAAACAATCTTATCAGTTATATTCCGGTATTTCCAACAGTTAAAACAATATTACCACCTTTTAGCATAAAAGACCAAAATTTCTCTTTTCTTGGAGTGAAAATTTTAATATCAATGCCGTGACTAAACCGAAACCTTTATAAAACCAAAAACAGCAAGATCGATTTGGTGTTTAACTGTTTAAACACTATTTTTCCCTTTTGTATTAAAGATTCTATCCATTTTGTACAGTAAAGTAGCTCTTCTTGAACCAAGCATTATTTAGTCGACTAAGATATCAATGGAAAAGACATCTTTAAAGCTGCAGAGTGTCACGTATATGCAGTCGGTCGTTGATTCTTATCTTTGTCCATGAACAGTTGCTTACGAACTCGATCGTTTTAATAAAACAAAGATAACCGGTTCTCCATTTCACTTGGTTTAGATCTTTGAATCAAAAGTGGGTTCCAACGGATAGATAAATTCTCCCTGGATGTGTTGTTCGTGTTTCTTGGGCGATGTGGGATTTAGATGGAATTTATTGAGCTTTGAGTGGCAAGCAATCGATTTGATGTTTTGAACAAGAAAAACATGACAGCGTAGTCATAGAAACAGAAATGTTCAAATGAATTCATAAGCTGTTTGCATGGAGCAGCTTCTTAATTGTCTTCTTTTAAGAAGGCATATGTCTGTAAAGTGTTTACATCTTCCTAAGGTCCGTGACACACAGCTGGCTTCTTGTTTTGCATTTTGTCCTTAACCCTTTTCAGGCTTGGGGAGGGGCAACGCATGCGCGCCCCGAACGCAATTTCTTATTCTTAATTTAAAAGTTATCGTTCCTTCCTAGTAATGGTGTTTTTTAAAAGCTGTATTAGGATTATTGAAGATAATTGAAATTGGCGCAATACACTCTTTTTTGGTTTTTACAAGAAGCTTGTTTATAAGAATATTGAGCATTGAGCCTGATATTTGCGCCAAAATTGACAAAAATATATGGGCTGAATTAAGAACATTCTCGGGCTCAGCAATTTTTTCGTGTTCTTATTACAAAAAGAGAGGGTGGTCCTATTGTTGTATTCTCTTTCTGTGTGACGGTTAAAGGGAATCAAAGGAGGTGTCCACCGAATTTGCATTAGTTTACGTAAAGCAACAGTCTTTTTAGGATGTAAAGGTTTAACCGTTGATGAAAGATGACGCTTAACATTACCTTGGAAAACTTGCAAGCACGCTTTTTTGACGTTGTGTTTCGACAACCATGGAGCTATTAAGCTGGCTTGTTCTCAAGTCTTTGACCCGATTTCGTCGTAAAAGCCTCAAAACAGCTTGCTTAATACATCTCATTCGCAAGCAGTAGATGATTGGGTTCAGACTGGAATTGATGAGCACCGTAGTTTCTCCAAGTTCATAACCAAACATCAGATAAAACGTAAATACCTGAAATAAAGGGACGTATTTAGTAATTTCCCATCCTTGCAAAGTGATGGAGGATAATCGTTTAGGGGGATGAGAAGACGAGTTGGACATGGGAACAGACGCTGAGGTGTGAAACACTCCTTTTACGTGAGAAATGGTATAAAATATTAAAAATGAACCGGAATTGTATAATAATGAACTAGATAGTTTTTATGTGTTCCAGAATACATCCTTGCCGATAAATATAAATAGTGCTTCGCTGCGTATCTGTACAATGATGTTGAAAACAGAATAGCATATAATAAAAATAATAGTCAATACCCTATTTTATGTGTTGATATTTTTCCGGAACATGTAACAGTGAATACATTTATCTTATCAGACAATTTGTTGTGTACTTTAGGTGGATATCTTTAGGAGTCATACAAAAGACGAGTAAAGTTTCCACCCATGCTACACCTTAAGCTGTCCAATAAATTATTTATTATCCAACCCTTTTCTCTCGTTTATTATTAGCTAATGTTATATTGGGAAGCTCTATTCATTTTCACGGTTTTCAAAGGGTTTCTAAAACACTACTTTAGCTTTTAACTACTTTAGAATCCGAAACAAAATTACATTAACAACAAGTATACAAGTAAAAGAGTAAGAAAAAACATAAACATAGACATGGCCTTACACGTTGCAGGACTCAGTTGATGGTGAAAAAAAGTTGACTTGAAAGTAGCGAGAGTTGTACTTGTACTGTTTCTGATATCTAAGCAGAGAGTTCCAGTTTCAGTCCGTAACAGTTTGAAAACAAAGCCGTTGCTTTCCCCAGTTTGCCTTGACGGCAGGAAGGCGGAAGTCCTGTGCGTTCCTAGTAATGAATATTGGTGCACATCATGAAGTGAGATTAGATTTAGATGACTTATAAAAAAAACTTGTTCAACTGGTTTTCTACTAGACAATGATTACCGCTAAAGTACTCGTTCCAGGTATAAATTGTGTACTCCGGGGACTAAAGTTTGATAATAAAGCATGTTATTTAACGCTGTTCTGAGAATGTAACAGTGAATCCAGCTTGTTATTTGATGACATTCCAGAATGTACAGCAATAGCAAATACAGTATCTTATTTGTTGTTGTTCCGAAATGTAATAATGACTAGAACCAGTGCCTTTACTTTGACGCTACTGCACGGCCATTGAACATATAGGTTGCAGTTGAAACGGAATTATGCAATAGCAGATTACGTGATTATGTGTGGCAAACACACCTTGCCCCGGCCATATACAGTAAACTATTGAAATTCAGAATGTTGGTACATTGAAAAATAAAAAAAGTTAATTTTAAAGATAATAAGTAAAGAATTGCATTTGTTAATATTTTGTTGAATCTTATTTTAATTAATAACATTCCAGAACGTATCAGTAAATACAGGCCAATACAGAACGTCTTCTGTTGACAACCCGGAATGTAATGGCTATTTACAATACTATATCATATTTGCCTGATGTACAAACAAATAACCCCAAACAAATTTTTACTCAGGTGTTGTAATAAAATGGAACATCTTACAAAAACAGTAAAAGATTTAAAATGTTAAAAAAAATTAATGCGCTTATCTACAGATTACAGGCTTCTTGTTCGTTCGTTTTAAAAACAAAAGACAAGGTAAATGTTAAATGTATGTCAGTGTTGTCACTTTGAACAATTTTTATTTGTACTTGCCGTATCAAAAATTTCTTGTTTCAGGAATCTCGACCATTCGCTACTCACTGTTAGTGACTGCTAGTTTACATTATCTGGATATTTTATCTACCCGTTAAGTTAAAAAGATAGGCAGACAGATAAGCAGATAGACAGATGAATTCAAATTCACAAAAGTGCATTCAATCATTCCAAAAAATGTATAAAACAATATAATTCTATCATACATAATTTTTTGAAAGAACGAATCCGATTATGGCAAACGATAACAAAAAATGAAAAGGATTAGAATTTATACTATTTTATATTTATCCATTAACAATTCAAGTTTAAACCAACTGCAAAAAAAAGTCATGTTCAAAATCAAATATAAAAACCTTTAAAGTTGAACTCGCTAATGCAAAAAATAATGCTAATTAAAAGTTGGCACATGCTTTATGCTACTGCGGAGAAAGTTTAATATTTCTCGCACTCCAAATTTAATCACACACCGTGCTTTCGATTTCAAAAGTTTCAGAACAAAGTCCTCAAGCCGAGCACATCTGGAAAACAGGCTATCGAGCAACGCAAACCAACAATACCCCAGTCGAAATTCGATTAAATAAACCAAAAACTTGCTAATAAACAAAAAGTAACAACGAAAAGAAAAATCCCCACATGTTTACAAAGATCAAAAAATATTGATGAGGCTTAAGTACTGAAACCAAAATATTTAAAATCGAATTGCTGTTTTGCCACTACTCGCCTACTGAGGACGAAATTTCCTGAATACAGCCTCGTCAAAAATATGACATTAAAGCAACTTCGTCAGTATAATAATGAAAGTATTAGATTAACACATACAATATGCATCTTCAGTGTAGCCTTCTCAACGAAACAAGGCAATGGAAAGATTTTAAATTCGGTTTTAATTAAATGATTGTGAACTATGTATGATTGTGAATTTTCGCTTTTGATCCTGCCGCCTCTCATCAAAACCTCTAAGTGATTTGTGTTTCTCAACGGGCATCAGTTCTAACAGAACTGATGCCCGTACTTTGGGTTTCAATACCACCTGACAGCAGCAACCTTTACGCACAATATCGGCGTATAACATGGACAGAACACATAAAACAGTACCGCCATTGCCACGGAACTCCTCTTGAGTGTTTTGGTATGTGATTCACTTGCTCCGCCATGGAAACGGGCAGTCACTTTAACCTCTGTTGGAATTCGAGCCTCGTGTTTAGCTATTGAGCGAGCAATCTTGAGATACGCAACAACACTGAGGGCTGAGCATGTCAATATTACACAAGCAACAGATATCTGTAACACCAGAAAACTGCTCGCAAATGGAATAGCTGCAACAAGCGCCATTAGGACCACAAAACACCCTTCAACAAACAGATATCTTTGAATAGTGACTATCCCCTGGTAACGGAGGTGAAGCTGTAGCGCCATAAATCTGTCGACGCTGATCAATGTCAACGTTAAAAAACTGATTCCAGACAGAATGTAGCAAGGAAAATAGTTGACGAGGTAGGCCAGGCAATATGAATTGTAATCCCCGGCTATACGTGCGGACAATACAGCTATAACTGAAGGCTGAGTCAAAAGTCCAGTTAGGAAGTCTGTGCATGCAAGACAACACAGTAAAATGTTAGCTGGTGTATGGAGGGAGGGAGTATTCCATATCGCCAGTAGAAAAACTCCATTTCCGCACACGGCTGTCAAGGAAGTAATACAGTGTATTGCTAAAAAAACAGACTGAATCCGATCATAGACTCTACATCCTTTACGTATACATCTACTATAGCCAGCGAACATCCAGTGGTTACAGACTGAGAAAAATTAAGGACTGTCATATTTGCTGCTGAACTTGTCATTGCTCCTTTTATACTTGGACGAAAAGTTTATATCTGTGGTGGCTGATAAATTTATTGAAGCGTTTACCTGTAGCGATATGATTCACAATTCGCAAACCAGAAGCTGATTTGCAAAAGGCGTTTTCTTACTGAAAAACGTCTTCCTTTCTTAACAGCGAAGCGCAGCAACTAGTTTGTCAAAGGGGAAAGAGCTACTACTTTTATCTCTCCCTACTGTTCGTGCTTGAAATATGATGATCAGAAGATTTCAAATACCGCAGCAACGAACAAACTATCAAAACAGTGGACACCCTCCTTGTTACTAATTCGTTTCAGAAGCCCCATTTTTATCTTCGCGCAAAGACATCTTCTTTTACTCTTAGTGAGATTAGTAACATTAGTTTGAGAAACGTTGACCAAGCAGATGTTTCCAATAGCAGCTGTTAGCACACTGCATTGAAAATGCAAAGACGTCAAACACGATTTCAAAAGACCGTTGTCCTATAAACCAATAGATTCCTTGTTGATACATTATTGGCAAATGAAGACGAAACCATGGCGGATACAATTATGTGTTTGAAGTTAACGTTTTGAAAAACACGAAAAAGTTTTGATAGCAGAATTTTTACTAAATGCCAGTAAACTCAACGTACCAGTACAGCTATCATTTAACATAAATGCATTCAAACAGGAAGACCTGATGTATGAAGAATCGGTCATTAAATGCATCAGAAACTTGCATAAAAGTTGATTAATCTAATCTGCCTACATGCACTGAAATCCATCTTGTATTTAACGTCAATTTCGTTCCAAGTTGAACTACAATAGATTGCAATCTCCAACTCTATAGATCGAATAGGTATAACCTATTAAGAATGTACGTATGTTTCTTTTAGCAACATGCCTTCTAGAACACACTGCTTGTTGTTAACTAACAGGGCCATAGTGCTTTCGCTGTCC
The DNA here is from genome assembly GCA_025403585.1 of Parazoanthus swiftii. Lineage (NCBI taxonomy): Eukaryota > Metazoa > Cnidaria > Anthozoa > Zoantharia > Parazoanthidae > Parazoanthus > Parazoanthus swiftii. The sequence goes on along the minus strand of JAOBYE010012682.1, from coordinate 6,429 downwards.
CGCTCACGATCGTGAATCAATATACGATAGTTGACTTTGTTACGACCAGTCTCTCAAAAGTTTCTAATGAATAATATACTTTAAATGAAAAGTACTTGTCACACGCTCTCTCAGCATCGGTAGTATTCAGATATAAATATCTGCATTCGGTTGTTACTCTTCGTACGAGATCGAAATCTGTGAAGTTTCTTCTGTTCCTCTGTTTTGCTCTCTCCTATAATAAATCAGTATGGTTTTCTTTATCCGAAATAAGATGTTTAATAAAGACCTAGAACATTCATTTTCGTGTAAAGAATGGTTATTTCACCATGAAGAAGTACAAACTTACAATAAAAGCCAACGTCAGACTAACAGACCAATGCAATACACCGCATACTTTTGAGCTTTATATAAGAATAAATATCAGTAAGTAAAATAGTCAATACAAATTAAGGGTTTGATTTTGCTCTGGCTTAGACAAGTAGAGCTAAACAGGAGGAATTCAACAGTGGTAGCACGGCGGTTGAGGCTTACACAACTGTCCCAGTGCTCTAATGCAACAGCGGTGACAATTGGCACAGGTGTGGCCATAGTTGATAGAACTAACTGGTTGTGAAGCTCAACAAACTGTTTACCCATCAAAAAGCACATTTAAGGCAGTTTTCAAAAAATTCTGTCAAGGGGTTTTGGCGCACTCTAATATTTTAAAAAATTAAGGCGGCGCCAAAACTTCTTGACAGAAATTTTTTAAAACTTCCTCAAATGTGCGCTTTGATGAGCAAACAATTTTGATCAAATAAAAATAATAATAATAATAATAATAAAAAAAGGAAGTTCACCGACTAATTTTTGTGTAAAAGGCAATCAAATGTTAAAAATAGGGTGTGTTTGAGGCCCTGCCAAATTGCTATGGCAACAGAATTTCCGATGGTAGTACAAGGACTGAAAAGCTAAATAGCTGTTATAACACCACACTAACAAAAACTGGTACGAATCTATCACGATGCTTGAGAAAGCCTTTCATAAAGTTCAGTGGCACAGCAAAATTTTAAACAGGTGCGAGCCACCTTAATTGACACGTGACGTCATAAAGACGTCATAAAGGTAAAATATTTTGCGTTTAATTTCTATCAAATCTTGCTGATCGGAAACAGAAACATTTAGAATGTTACAGACTTCAAAAAATGACAAATAAATGTTATCAAAAGCTAGTAAAACTACAGTGTTTAAATCAATTTCAGTTTGGCAAAGTATGGTTTTTAAGGAAGTTTCAATTTCAAATTTTGCAGTAGCTTATAAACTGCAACATTATTATTTCTTTCAAAAACATTGTTTTAAATGTTAATAATCGTTTTATGCGTTGTTTTCAACGGTTTAAAACACTAATTTGCCAGAAATGTTTCAAAAATTTGACACAGTACAAAACAAATGGTCGCCATTTTGGATTTCTTAAAATGGTATTGCGCAGTACCTATGACGTCACATACCACGTGCAAAACTACCTACGTTTCAAGCTTGTCGCATAATTTACTTCAAGAGTAAGAATTATCAGTTATTTGAAATATTTCGTTAAAAATTGGAAAAAGATATCAAGAAAGTCCAAATTTTGCAAAACATGGCTTCAAAAATCGCATTGCAAAGTTATCACATCTTACTCTTGACTCAACTTTTTCTTAAATTGTGTTCTCCAATAAATTTTAGGGAAAGTACCTAAATTTGGTGGCTATATCTTGAATATCAAGAAAGTTCTCAACGGTTGAAATTGGGGCGGACTCTTTCTGCCCCCACCCCCTCTCCCCCGCTAAAATAGGGTTAATTTTGTCTATCCTCATCTTACCTTGCCTGTGTCGAGGCCAATCACATTTTGGTTTTGTATCTCAAAAACATTTTCAGTTTTTAGTGTTAAGAAATTTTGTTAGTTTTTTGTATTTTTAAGCAATCATTTTAGTGTTTTCCTTAAACCCCCTTCCCTGGTAACCAGTATCAACAGTAAACGCTAGTACCACAACTGTACATAAAATAAATAAATAGAAAGTTAAATTACCACAAAAAATCAGCTGCAAAAAATGGTCAAAACGTTTTTCTGACCTGTCGCTAAGAAACTTATTGCCATGGAAACATGTTGATTAAGAAACACAACCATTGTTTCTTAATAAATTTTAGGGAAAAATGTCACAAAACTTTTGAGTTCTAACTCCAGCAGTTCGTTCTTTAGAGAGGTCTGAATCTGGCTGCCTTCAATTCCCCGCCTCTGCCCGTGTAAATTAGGGTTAATCGAAAAGTAGTATTTAAGTACGTCTTTTTGTCAGCAACTCATTCGCTTTCGAGCCTTCAGTAGCAACAACATTAAGAAAACTATCCCCTGAATCTTATATCGCGGAAGAAAGACGCATCGACCTAGAGACTCTGGAGCTGTTCAAATGGTTGATGTCCAGCCTAGAAATGTTGTTTGGCCTTAGAAGCTTGGTGACAGCATGATTAATGTCTCTCATTCTCAAACAGTAAATGATTGGATTAAGGCTCGAATTGATGAACACCATGGTTCCCCCAAGTTCATAACCAAACATCAGATAAAAGGTCATAACCTGTAGGGAAACACAAATAAACTGCAGTTAAAAACTATAAATCAATTTATTTTTAAAACAAACGTCCATCTATGATGTTTTTATTAGCTGCCTGTGGCTCCCTTCGCTTTTTGAAGGCTCCAGTCCAAAACTGTTAGGCACAACAAACAAACGCGTCGGAAACAAATTATATTTGTTTTGTTGAGTATAATAAAAACCGACAGCTTACTAAGAAGAGAAGGGGTTTGGCAATGGAGAGCACTACTTCTTGACGGACACAAGTTTGTCGATATACTCTGCAGTGTGAGTGTATTTCGTTTGATCGTCACCCATCACTCGCTAACAGGCAACAGTTATAACTGCCACGAATTTGATTCTGAAAACGGGTCTTTTATGACAAAAATTGTTATAATTTCTCCTTTTCCATTATATTCTTCATCGTGTTTCTATTTGAGGCTATAAAAACACTAAGTTCGAGCAAATTTCCTGCAATTTTCCCCAAAACAAAAGTTTCAAAAAATCAAAGATGGCTGCCAAGATGGCGGACATGCAGTGAAACGACCCTTGCCAAGGCTGCTTGCGTGCCAAAGCTCAATCTTTGACTTGCAATAATTTGGAAAATCATGGAGGTCCGATTGAACCCTCCTGGGTTAACGTGTTAGTAAAAATAGCTTGGTCGTCCGAGGGCTAAAAAGGACAAAGAAGTATTACTAAACATAATCGTGTCTGGGGTTTGAACCATGCAGCTCGTGCTTGCAAACCTACAAAGTACCACTGGACCAACAAGGAAAACGACCTCAGAATGCTGTAATAACTAATATTTTAAATCATTGCTTATTATTGAATACACAGGTTTGGTGAAGATAAACCCATGCAGTTAATTACTGAGATTATACAATCTCACCGTTCCCACTCTATTGTAATTGGTTTTACTATACGATGTGATAACGTGTTTACCATAAAAAGTAACCCACTCATTTGGTCCTTGTCCATCTTAGCACTTCGTTACCATTGGTAACATCTAGTTATATTTCTTTTTATCGTATTCGATACTAACCAAACGTTTTTGAAAAAAAGACCACTTAATTTGAGTGGCATTTCTCACATAGAAAAATGGTCCGAAGAAGCGGCAATGCAAGTGAAACAATATAATGATTAGAAATTTCATGAGTAGAGCTAAGTGGCAACAAAATCATTGCATTCAATACGACAATAGAGATGAAGGAAACGTAGTTCGATAAACCTCGGGGCAATTTGCTAGATCGAAAGTTTTGCATTGATACCTTTTCGTTTCCTTCAGGAGGCTAAAAAATTTCTTAAAGCAGGGAAGGAGGATTGCCAATCTCCTTTCCCGGTAGTTTTATTGATTCGACAATTATAGAATTCGAATCAGTCTTTCAATTAACTTGAACTTACTTTCGATTGCAGCGCCACAGAAGCAACCATTACACAAAGTGTTGGTGTATAGCAAAGACAGAATAAAAAAAACAAAGCTGCCATTGTTCTAGAACTCCTCTTGAGTTTCTTGGCATCTGAAACACTCACTCTGCCATGTAAATGGGCAGACAGAATAACCTCTGTTTGAATTCGAGCCTCGTGTCTAGCTATTGAGCGAGCAATCTTGAGATAGGAAACGACACTGAGGGCTAAACATGGCGATATTATACAAGCGATAGCTATCTGGAAAACCAGGAAACTGCTCACAAATGGAATCACCAAAACAAGTGCCATTAAGATTATGAAACTCCCTTCAACAAACAGATATCTTTGAATAGTGACTATCCCCTGGTAACGGAGGTGAAGCTGTAGCGCCATAAATCTGTCGACGCTGATCAATGTCAACGTTAAAAAACTGATTCCAGACAGAATGTAGCAAGGAAAATAGTTGACGAGGTAGGCCAGGCAATATGAATTGTAATCCCCGGCTATACGTGCGGACAATACAGCTATAACTGAAGGCTGAGTCAAAAGTCCAGTTAGGAAGTCTGTGCATGCAAGACAACACAGTAAAATGTTAGCTGGTGTATGGAGGGAGGGAGTCTTCCATATCGCCAGTAGAAAAACTCCGTTTCCGCACACGGCCGTAACACAGGTGACACAGTGAAGTGTAAGAAATAACACACTGTATCCCAACATCGGGTCGACGTCTTTGAGATATACATTCACTATCGACAAGATGCAAGCCGTCGATAACGATTTGGAAGGACCAAAACTGGTCGTGTTTGTGGTTATATTTTCCATTGCTTCGTCTTGTATTTGTTGTAAGATGAAAAAGAAGTAGGTTTGGCGCTGATCGAAACTTCCCTTCACAACTCCCTAGTCATTTTTCAAAAATATTTTGCTTTCCGTGTCCTCTTTACATGTTAAGCAGATGACAGTTTTGATTAAAATTCAGTTTACTTTAATTATTAAAACTCCAATCGTAGAACTGGAATCAGTCCCAGTCTCGATCTGAAAAACCATTTGATTTCAGTATTTAAATCCTCTCAACACTCAAACCCTCTCTTGAAATGGATACTGATAATAGTCAGAAACGTTTGGCTGCCATATAAAGGATAACCTGTCAAGTATTTTGCAAAAACCCAACAGGGTGATACGTTTAACAAGTGTGATTATCCCAAAGCGGAAATGTGTTCAGTTAAGATTATTGTTTTTTTCTAAATCTTATCATTAGTCAAAAATGTTTTGCGCAGTTTTTAACTAAATTTAAATTGCGTTTGATAATGGCTAAGGTCGTGAGGTTTCTGATAAGTGCTGTTTGGATGTAAATGACGCAACGCAAAAAAGGAAATAGGAGTTTCAAAGATATTTGTCATTTGCGTATGCTAAACCACGAAATTCCATTTAAGATCTAGAGATCAGAAAAAAAAACTATATAATTAATTTATCGTTTTTCTTTTCTTACATATTTCAAAATACTGAGTTCCTGGTGATAATACATAAAGGTTTTCAACAATATTTTTTTTTTTCAAAATGACAATGCATTGAATCTAGGAATCGCGTCATACACATTTCAATAAACTGAACAGAATGGTGAGCAAACAGAAATAGCTTCATTATAGCCGTTTTTAACTGAATAGATTTTTTGTCAAAACACCTGCCGTTTGCTATTCTAATGTTGATTTGCCGGAATATTTTATGTAACGGCGATTAAAGCCTTCCAAAGTAATTAGAATTTCACATTTTAATCCGGCGGTTGAACTGACATTTTGAACATGACGTCTGCTAAAAATTAAACTTTAAGAGCTCCAATTGTGTGCACGTATAACTCAGAATGTCATTTGTGGCACTTCACATGAAATGTTTTCATTACGGTACAAGCTTCAATTTCAATTACGCCATGTTATAAAGGTTTTAACGTTCCAGTTTGACTATCGGTAAATTTCGCAACCAAAAGTGTACTTGATATTTATTGTGTATCTTGGACAGTTGGCATGGTTGTATTAACGAATGCATTTGAGTCCAAAACGTTAGATCTGTTAATGAGTTTACCAGTGTGATCGGCATTCGAGTCTGCCAGCTACCTTAAAATCTAACGCAAACTGCTCTCAACACTTTCATTTGCATTGGTAACTTCTAGTTTGAAACATTTGTACTTTGAAAAACGATTTTATTTCGTTTCCCAAAGTACGATGGAGATCTCGTCGTCAACCGAGAAGACTTCGAGCCAAGTTTTCGAAGGTTCTCTCGGAAAACGCATTTTTGACACTACAGTCATAAAACCACCATTTTTATTTAATGGCGGCATCTTGGCCGGTGCAGGTGGCACAATATACTACAGCACAGTTTCGATGCTTCCAAGCTTCGAATTGATTCCAAATTGTAATGTTATAATCTTGGAGTCCTTTAACCTATTCAAACTGGGCTGTTGTGTAATAGTCTCGAG
>JAOBYE010012571.1:0-23610 GCA_025403585.1 Parazoanthus swiftii | reverse complement strand
CCTCTTGAACATCAAATTTAGAACGTACAGGGTATCCTCTAGATTAGTCTCGACTATTAGGATATCCTGTACTCGTCTATCTCATTTATTGAATTACTATTTTCTACATCTGTATATTCAACGAGTACAAACAATAAAAACTTGAACTTGCTACTACAACAAAAAATGCAGTACGCAAAGTGAATTAAAAACAAGCAAAAAACAATGCACCCTGGGTACGCTTTTCAGTAATTTCCACACAAAATCACAAGCAAGCACTTCCGACACCTGCAAGTAGTCTCCTACCCACAACCAGTAATGCTGCAGAGTCGACAACTGTAACTGCTGCAGTCAGTGTTTCATCATCATCAGCTGAATCATCAGAAGCTTCATCCTATGAGTCAGATTGAAGCTGAACAATGCAGTGTTAGTTTCAACACACGTATGTTTTCCTAGAATAAGTGCAATATACGAAAGCCGCAACAAGGCCCTGGGTGGTTGTATTCTCAATCAAGCAAGAGTCTATTAGATTTATAGTAAGCGTACTGAAAGAACGCTTATCTTTTCTAAATTTTGAGTTGATTGAAGCTGTTGTAATGTTAAAATACATGCCTTTATAGCCAGAATTTTTTCTGAAGGGGGGGGGGTGTGGAGTGGGAATGGTGTGACCCCCAGAAATTCTTTGAATTATAAAGAGGAACCGTTTAGGCTTTTGGGGGTGGGGATGGGGGTTGTACACCCTGCCCGGCCCCCTCCCTATTTGCTTGACTGTAAAAGGACCAAGTTGAATAGTCTGAAATATGTGTATGTGTTTCATGGCCACCCTTTCTACCCTAAAATTTCTGGTGGCCCATCCATATTCCCTACAGCCCCCTAGCAGATATTTCATGACAGCAACCTCATTAAAAGTTTTTCCACAATCTCGTCCAACCAACAGCTGCTTTTTGCCCTACACCAAGTTGACCTAGTAAAACTGTGTTCCAGCTAGTACAGATATCCACCTCATGATAGGTACAATAGCAACCTGGTTTTGAGCATAAACTCGATTCCTCACCAGGTGCATTTTCCCCGCTAAACTATTTTTTTGGCAAAAAACCCATCCCATGGATATTGCTTTCCAGATAAAAATCTGCCTCAATATCTCCACCGAATACAACGAACTGTCGTCCGCCATATTGTCATGATTGTTTTAGGAAAACTGCGCATGTGTGAAACCAACCCGGACTAGTCTCAGGTTTGTGTTTACATGTGTGTGTGTAAGCAAATGTTTTTTATTAGGGCCTGTTTACATGGAAGTGGGGGACCCTGGGCTGGTGGGGTCTCCCAGTTAGGTGAGGTCCCCAGCCTTTCCATATAATCTCTCTTTTTATCCTCGTTGTGTTTACATGATGAGTGGGGTGCCCCACCGAGGCGGGTTGCCCGGTTGGTCGAGGCGGGTTGCCCAGCTAGCCAGGGTGACATTTTGCCATGTAAATGCTTCGACCCCAGCTACCCAGAGTGAAGTTCATCAGGGATATCAAGTTCGATTTGACCCGCAAAAGCCTGCCAAAATACAACAACATGGCTGCCGGCGGAAATATTTGTAAACCTGGTTCACTTTTTCACAAATTCCACCTTCCAAATATTATAAATCAGGACCAGAACAACAGAGAAGATGTCAGCGATGTAACTGAGGTGGAAGATGCGAATTTAAGTAGTAGTTTCGGCGAATCTTAAGACAGAACTTCGCCAGAAGTAAATCTGAGATGCGAGTCCGATCTGAGTCAGTCAACATCAGCAAATTCAAATGGGTCTACTACTTCTGCTAAACGAAAAGCCTCTTCTATCAGAAATGATAAGGCTACAAAGAAACATGTAAAAACTTGTCTTTTTGGACCCCGGGTAGGCGGGTTACCCCACCAACCCAGGATCCCCCGCTTCCATGTAAACAGGCCCTTAGTCTGGTGATAAACTTAGAGGGCGGGGGTGGCTGGGGGGGGGGGTAAGAACCAAGGCTTGGCTTGGATTTTGGGCCCCAATAAATATAGTTTTATAGTATATAATTCTCATCATCTCGTTACTGAAAACATGGGATCAAAACAATATGGAGTGTTCAAAAACAATATGGAGAAAAATAAGTTTACTCTTGAGCGTAAAGTTTACCCTTGCCTTGACCAATCACAGTGCAGAATTTCTGTTCTGGTTGCTAAAGGGTAAACTTTACCTGATTCTAGCCAATCACAGACAAGTTAAGAATAAACTTTACTCTTAATGAGAAACATGTGTTCCGGAAACGGTAAACTTTACCGGCTACTAGCCAATCACGGTCAAGTTCAGAGAACTTTACCATTCATGAGAAACACATGTTCGCTAATGTTCTACTATTTTCGTTTGTCATGGAAGTCGAAAGCCTATTTATTTCAAGTTACGCTTATTTAAGCATAACTTGACACTTTCTGAAAAGTAAGAGAGTGAGTCTAAGAGTTACAGGTGATCGAGCAGGCGCTAACTCTTTTCTAGATCAAATGCATTTCTTAAAAAATATATACCTGCTGTACGTTTTGTTTGTTTTGTTTTGAGAGGGGGGCGAGACACTTGTTCAAGTACAAATTGTTGAGGTGCACATGTCCGTTTTTCCAATAAATATAATCAGTGAGATTTCTTACCTGACGTTTATCAACCAGTATCATAAAATCTGTGACATCTATTCCAAAGTGTGCCTTGAAAAGTTTTGCCCAATACCATTGCTGATCGGAATATAAAGTTATAACTTTTACTCTGTGTATTCTTTTTATCCAGTGGGAAAAAAAAGAAAAAGAATTGTAACAAGAGTGTTACAGCAGCAAACCGGATATGAACAGAAAGAAACGGAAATGACGTTTAATATAATTTCCCAAAGTCCTTTGCGTGTAGATTAGCACGAGGTAGACATTTTGTATTTGTTTTAGTTTTGTTTTGGAAACATGTTCATTGTAATCTCGGCCGACAGAAACCAGCAGGAAAGGCCACAGAAGTAAGTGATCACAGACACCAATGTAATTTTGTTTATTATCATTATAGCTTCAATTAACGTTAATCCTTCTTGGCAGATCGAATAAAATCTATACGATTTCGGTATGTTCCTGCGACTTGTCTGTCAATGATGATTGAATTCTGAAGATCCAAAAAGCAAGATTATGATAAATGATAAATATTGGGATTACATTTTCATTTCTATCAAACAACTGCTTTTTCACTTGACTAGTCAGGCGGTGATCAACGCACGCATGATCGCAACTCTTTCATTTCAGGCTCTTAAAGAATGCGCACTGTTAAGAACAAATACAAAGGCTATGGAAGCTAAACTATCATCTCTAGAAAAAGAGAAAACAGAGGTATGAAGGTCTTAAGGGATGTCTAACATGTATGAAAGTTAATTAACATACCGTACGATTTAGGATGCCATGTAGTACCTCTTCATTCCCGATATGAGGTTGTCTTCAGTTCAGATCGTATTTCTCAAAAAGTAGTTACCAAGTAAACAAAGAATAAAGAACAGCAATGTAAATGTGAAGGCAGAAACCAAAAATAGAGAGCAGTACTGATGCAGGTGGAATAAATTAAAAAGGAATGATTTGTTCTTGACAAATAAGTTCAGTTTACACCACGCAACATACAACCTATGTCACACTTTAACATATCAAACTTAATGTACTTTAGACCGTCGTTCGTCTAGAGAAAGAAATCGAAGCATTAAAAAGTGACAGGGAAAGGTGGAAGAAGATGTTCGCGGAGGCTACAGTACTCACGCAAGCAAACTGTATTCAGGTTTCGGTAATTCTTAAGGACTTCAAATCTTATTTAGTTCCTATGTAAGAGTAAATATCCACTCTATATCCATTCAAAGTAAGTCTCGAGACAAAAATACTGCATAGCACAACTTTTAAGTCTTACGGTTGTCCAGCTAAACCTTAGCATTATTTTGCAATGTACTTACATAAAAACATTCATTTTAAGATTTAACAAGAATTATGCGTGCAGATTTCTGCAAGTTGACAATGGCGAAAATGTGATGTCGCCAAATAACCACAAGTTAAAAACTTTGTGTAAAAAGGTAACTATTTATATTTTTTGGAGTGACTAGACAGATAATACATCAGCATTGCTACCTTTCAATAGATTGTAGATGCAAGGATGAAAAGGATCGAGGCAGCAGCGGACGATAAGATAAGTTACAATGTTTATCGTGAAGTATACAAAATAAAGTTTCACTGCCGCACTGCCTACACCTTTCCAAATACTTTATGCACTAAAACCCATTGTAAATCGTAAAATATTTTTAACAGGGGAAGTCCGTATTCTGCGGATCAACTTTTCTTCTAAAGCAACTGGAAAATGGATACAGTTGCTGCAGAAAGGTATGTGTGCCAGAGGCGAGTTTTGGGTCTGTGAGTGTGACAGTGCTAAATTGTCAGTTAAAGTGCCAGTATATAAAGATGTTTCCTTTAAACTTCAGATCAACTTCCACAAGCTTGATTTTGTCTTGTTACCTGTGAACGATGGGGAACACTGGTCCCTCGCGGTAAGTGGGAGATTCTAGCAGCGTCTCTATGTTCATATACCCGACGACAAAAAGACCATTATTCGTGCCGCGTTGGAAAGTTTTCAAACGTTAGTCTTTCGTAGAGGCTCGTTTGTCCTACATCTGATGCCCACTGAAAAGTACCTAACCACATTCAGGACTGAGATCCTGTTACCTAAGGACCAATGGTTCCTGGTTGTAATTGTTTTCGGCAAGTATCTTCGTGTAGTTTTCTCAGTTTTCACACTTTTCGGTCTCAAAGGCCGCTTGCACTATCACGAAGCAATACAACAAATGTTTTGAGTAGCTGCAGATGGTGCTGTGTAGCAAATATTAGAGCAATTAGCATAATTAACTACTTATTATCAATAGAAATTGTATTGGCTATTGCATGGTTTTCATTTTATCAAACAGAAAGTGACTTAGCTTACTATATGTTTGCCTTATATTAGGTAATTGACATCAAGAAGTGTTTCGGCTATGCCAACAGCATACCTGGCTACGGTTGTGATAATTCCATTGTGGAACAACTAAGGTATGGGTATTTGAGTGCAGTGTGATTGAGTTCCTGTTGCAGTACAACACAATTATAGCGTAATAAACTTGCATGTAAATATGTGTGTGCGCACGCGGGTGTGTTTATGGCTGTGCATGCACACGTGTATTTGTGCGTTTGAAGACAACCGCATAGTGAAATCAGATGTCGTGAAATCAGACAAACGGCGGTGCGCAATTGTATTGTAGAAGATTCAGCTAAATTATTTGTGATATACGTAAGGGATGGCTTGACACTGCTTTCAACGCCTGACTACGCTACAGTTTCTTTCCAAAGTGAAAGGTTACAACCGTGCCTCCTGAATAATTTAACAATGTGGAATAAACTGAAAAAAATATATAGCTTGTATATTGAGTGACCAAATTTATGCAGATCACTTCTGAAAGATAAGCAGATCGATGCCATCAAGTGGCCATGGAAAATTGATACAAACCCCAGAGCAGCCGGACAATCTGTCTTGTGGGGTTGTACATGCTGAAGGTACGATTAGAAAATGATCGACCAACTGAGCAGAAAATTCACATGTCATGTTGAAGTCTAATTAGTATATTACCATGACTGCCGTCTCCAAACAGGAGACGACAGAACGTTTGATTAATCTTATCGGTCCTTATATGGTCGAAGTCTGAGTAATACCGACAATTTTTCGGATTCACTTCAGAGTTTTTGTTGTCTTTTCCTATGTTAGTATTTTATTGATTTTATTTTAGTATTATTATTTTAATTTTAATGCCCTTTTATTTGGGAGCGAACAAAACGTCGCTTTCTTCTTTCTTTTCTGTCCAGAACATAAGAAAAAAGAAAAACACAGAAAAGCAAATAACAAATCTTTTTAATGTATGGCTCGGTAAATCGCACGCTGTCACAGGCCAATTTGAGGTTTGTAACTTATAAATTGAAATTCATCCATCGCACAACTTTTGTTTTCTATTTTCCGGAAAAGGGAACATGATTAGCACCGTAATTAGGCATAAGGGACTACTAATCGAAGGTTAGTTCGTCGTGGTTCTCGCGCTGGCGCCATATATATGGCCTGCGCGACTGAGTTAGATCCGGCACAACTATTAACTACTCATTCCTTGCTTTAGATGGCAGAATGCGTATGTGGATTGGATAACTTGTCCTTTGCACAGGTAAGCCGACCTTAGCAAGGCATGCAGGTTTCGAAAAACATGTGTCACTTAACGTTACTGCAAAGCACTTCTCTACTGAATGGCGGAATGGTAAGTGGGTGTATCTTTAAAAACGCGGGTGCTAAATGTGCTTCACAATTGCCAGGTGTAAACAATGAACGAGCCGTTTCGTAAATTATTCAAGTGTTGTTCCGTATTAAAGTCTGTCTGTTTCAACATCCCTTTTGGAAACCCATTGAGGATCTGAGAATGGCATTGGCAGTGTCACTTTTGGTAAGGAATTACTCGAACAACTGTACTGACCATCGAGTTGAAAATTGTTTGTGAAAATGTATTTTAGAAAATAATATGGTAAAGGAACGGATTACGTGTTGTAGTTGCATTAAAGGTGCTAAAAGTAGAATGGTTGGACCAAGTGTCCTAACTGTTATAATCAGGGAACTGCATAAACGAACGTCTGCGTAAGTAGTTTAGAAATGTAGTTCGATAATTAACGCCCTTACATGTATCTTTATTTGTGGGAGATTCGCACACTAAACTAACGTCTGGAAAACGTTTTGTCGCAGAGAACACCGACGCATTTTTTCTTAGTACTGATACAACTTGGCTGGCCTTAGCTCTAGAAACTCTTATGAAAAGAACTGGAAGTTAGTATTACCCCCGCTTCTTTCTACCTTTCCCTTGTTAAGGAATCCACTGATTTATTAATTACAAGTTTATTATTTTATGTTTTATTCTTTCCGCAGATGAAGCCTATATAGCCGCCCCATGATGTATGTGCCATAACAGGGCCGGATCAAGTTCGGAAATGGGAAAAGTCCAACTTTCTGGGTTAATGTAACTAGTAATATATCCCTTACTTTATACTTTGCAATGGAAACAGTTGCTATTTATGTTTTGTTTTGTTTTGTTGCTGCGCATGACACCATACGTTTACTTGTTTTAAAATACATGTAAAATCCACGATTAACTGTTATCGAGTCCCGAAAGTTTTGTTGGTTTTAAGTACGTTGCTATGTATGCTTTTTTCCATGGCAAAATGGGCGTTTCTTGACCCAATAAACCGCCCTTAACTGAAAATAAAGTTTAGTTGATATTTATTTCCTTTGTGAGTACGTCGTCGTGATGTGCTTTTTTAAAAAGGGCGGAAGTTGCTACAGGTTTAAACAGGCCGATGAAATCGACTTGTTATTTAATGCATTTCAACCTGGAATTTCTTCTTGTTGCAGACTGAAATAAATTGTGTCTGACAAGCTTCTTGCCTTTGTAGGAACAACAAAGCTTTTTAAAATTGCCAATGGTGTTTATTTTTTCACATCGATTAGAACCATGCGCACAGCGTGACAGCTTGTCACGCGGCTTTTGCCGGTCACATGAGCGATTTCCTGCAAACTTTGTAGCAAGCAAGACATGGGGCTTGCAACACTTCTCAAAAATTACAGCAGCTTTTTCAGCATAATTGGAACGCAGTGTTGGAAATTGTTATACTTTTATCATAACTGCATGTTTTTGAAAAATACTCAGTTTCATAAAACTAAAAGAGCATCGCCATATGCCATAATTATGAGATATAGCGCATACCGGTGGTGGAGTAACGTCAGATCGGGAACAAATCGACCGTACTTTACAACATATTTCAAATGGTTAAAAGTGAGGTAAAAACGACGAAAAACTGCGTGAAAGAAAAGACGCAACGTCATTTAACAGAGTCGATCAGGGTCAGGACGCAATGAACAAAACAACATTCACGAATGGCTCGAATATCAAGTGCAGGATCACACTCACAGAGAGAAAGTACGGTACCACTTGAGCAAGTTGTAATGTTAAAGTTCCACGAGGTAAGATTCACTACTTTAATTATTTGACAGTTTCGTTTACTCCAAGTAGATCGATATTAAGGCATCTGCCGGCCAAGGAAAGTGTTTATTTGGTCCATCCGTACATATATTCAATGTTATGCTGCAATCTCCCGCCAACTTTTATTATCCGACTGGCGGGATAACTTCAAAGGAAGCGCGTGAACTCTAAATACATCGCTGTTGTTTATACATTGTTGTTTTTCAATGCAAAAGATTTTGAATCGATAGGTGATCATGGTGTTTTTATTTCAAAAACGGGAACGTAATATAAAATGTGTTGAGCATGCAGTCAACTTAACAAACGATCTCGTTAGTGATTGGCCTGATCTTAGTAAATTTTACTTGATTGTGTGTTTGCGGTTTTTTATGGCTTCGTAACATCTTTGTTCTTGTATCTAATCGGTGTTAAATTACAACAATTCACTCACGGTCCTGCAACGACAAAGGCGAATCTTTTTGGCCTAACTTCTCGAATGATTCGCTTCAGTATGCAATATTTTGCTGAAAAATATTTTTTACTTCGCTCTAAGTTGTAGTAAAATCTATTTTAAACTGCGTATGTCATGTCAGATCAAGTCAACATCTGGAAAATATCAATCAATTATGACTTGTTTAAACTGGACCTAAAATCTGTTGCGAAAGCGCCGGTCAAATTTTTGTTGTTTTGCAATTTATGGCTTTTTCTTTTCACAAAGTGTCAAGTTATGCTTAAATAAGCGTAACGTGAAATAAATAGGCTTTCGACTTGCATGACAAACGAAAGTAGTAGAGCATTAGCGAACATGTGTTTCTCACGGATGGTAAAGTTTACTCTGAACTTGACCGTGATTGGCTAGTAGCCGGTAAAGTTTACCGTTTCCGGAACACATGTTTCTCCTTAAGAGTAAAGTTTACTCTTAACTTGTCTGTGATTGGTTAAAATCAGGTAAAGTTTACCCTTCAGCAACCAGAACAGAAATTCTGCACTGTGATTGGTCAAGGCAAGGGTAAACTTTACGCTAAAGAGTAAACTTATTTTTCTCCATATTGTTTTTGAACACTCCATATCGTTTTGATCCCATGTTTAAAAGATACATTTGATATTTACCAGACATTTGGATGTGTTGTGGTTCTTGTAAGTTGAGTAAAATACTGCTTCAGCAGCTGCCAGAGTGGGTCAATCGTCAGCTTCCCTTGTCTAAAATGGTTCGAACATACTTGCGTGCTCGCAGTCGCTCTGAACTTTCGGTCTACACGGCCAATCAAATTTTCCCATTTACGAAATCCTTTATGATCCGAACACTTTTGTCCACAAGATCCATTTTATTATACCTGAAGAGCGAAAAAAATGGAAGGATGCTGAAACACGTGTTTGGTGTCACCAAGCGTGTGGCGATTGAAATGTAAACAGTCAAGCATTTACAGCATTTTGTTTTCTCTTCAAAACCAGCATGAGTATCACACAAGATCCAGCACCTGTAGCTAATCAGCCACGAATACAACTATCACAAGTGTAAAATGACGTTTGAACTGGTTTTGATGGAATTCAACGATGCTGTGAAGGAGATGGTGAACGATTTTTCGACTTGCATAGGCTGGTGTCCACACAAAATACAGCTATGTTGTCCTGCTGCATCTGCTTAAAATTGCTGCCTTTTTGTCTCCATTTGAGGCACATTGCCTGAAATGGAATAGGTTTTACAACAGTGGGGGGGGGGGGGGGGGGGGAAACAACCCACTTGACCAAAAGAAAGAGTAGCAAAACAAAGTATTAAAGGCCCTTTTGAGATCTCTGGGGGCAAAGGTGAACGAAACCAATGCCAGTCGTGTAGCAAATGCACTGGAAAGCAGCGAATGTATTCTGGAATCAATTAAAAGACTGCAACCGGGTCAGAAGAAAAGGGAAGAGATATATGTTTCATAACGTGTTCCAGTTCACTCAGGAGCGAGATGGTTACAATGCATTTCGAGATTTTGCTGCCAACCTTTTCCAAGGTCGTGATTACAGAGAGCTGCATGGTTGGACGAAAGAACATATTGAACTGTGGGGCTCAATTTATAAAAATAAATCACGTGGCCAAGCAGGCACTTTAATACAAGTATTTACAGCGTCAATAAATATTTCGTATTGTAGGCAGCAAGTAGTGTGTTCAGTTTTGTGAAGGATGATCAAACTGAATATACTCTATATTAGTTACTTTACATGTTTGTTGACCTGTAAGTTGTATTTCCTCTAGTCTATTCAACCCATGCAAGCTAAGCGGCTTGAGGATTCGTTAATACAGCTTAGTTTGCGAAGATCCACTTGTTGCAAATAGGTGCCAGAACACTTACTTTTTGCCAAACTCTGGGAGAATCAATTTAAAAGAAAAGTCTAGGTAGAAGAAGAATATGAAGCACAGCTTAAGTCATTTGAAATAAACACAGAAAGTTGTTATTTTAAGTTCTTCCCAGCAGTAACACGATAAAGAAGAATCTCGATACAAGCCAAGTACAGTTTCTGCCCTGGGTCAACCTTAACCATTGCTGTCATTATGGAACTAAAATACCTTGAGAATATTATTGTCATCTAATGGACGAATCTGTGAACAGTATATCCAAACGATCCAAACGTTTAGATTGTTTTCATTTATTTGCCTCAGAATAATCATGTTGTGAGTAAAAACGCTGAATCAAAGTAAAATATATATCGCGTGAAAATTCAAAAAATACAGAATACAGAAGCTGTTGAACAAAATAGTTTAAATCCAATCCGCTCAAATAGTGTAAATACCTAGTGGTAAGAGGTGACTCCAGAGAAATGCATTCCTCAAAGAGGTACAGTGACGGAAACGGTTTATAGAACTGTCAATCGCACGGCGAGCTCACAAATAATGCCATCTTGTCTCTTCTTTCTGATCTTTGTCCCATACACGAGAAAAACTGCTAACATGCTATTTCTGTTCCTCTTTCTGGTGAATTACCATTGTGCTACAAACTGTGTGGTAGCGTTGGTAAAAAAGAAAAGGTGAAAGGTTTTCTCCTGGAGGGGTTTATGGCCAATGCTATTATTGAGGCAGGAAACGAGCAGATGGTAGATTTGCTCACCCACTGTCTTGGGATCAGGAAATGGTACTTTGGCTAGAACAGTTTCAGGGAAATCAGTTCAAAGATAAGCGAAGCAAACAAGATCGAGATGTCGCTTCGGTGCAAAATACACAGTCAGAGCGAAGACGCTCAGCTTCAGCAAGAAAGGCTGGGACTCAGAAACCCAATGCAAAGCATAGCCAAAACAAGTTTGTCAGGAGACATGGAAAAAAGAACAAACATTTCAGGTTATATGCTGATCGATGTGGACATTTTGGCCCAACTCTTTGAAAATATGCCAGGCCAAGATTGTGTGAAGACAGACTTCGTGTTTAGCGAAGCGCGACACAAACGCCGTGGTTAAGCCTCTCAACTTCGCTTGTTTTGCAAATCCTGTGGCTGGAAGCATGAATTTATACTTTGAGGGAATTTAACCGTTTTTTGAAGTTAACAGGAGATTCGTATATGCGATGAGAGTGATTGGCAAAGAAGAAATGGTAGCAAAGCGATTCTGCGGTATTATGAGTATGCCACAGCTACCACATACCAAAGCACATGATCAGCACAACAAGGCGCTATCAAAAGCAGCTCGAATTATTGCTGAAAAGACAATGTATGACGCAGCAAGGGAAATCAGCATTTTGAAGGGGAAAGGCAAGCTGAGACAGTTCAGTGTGGTGTTTGATGTGACGGCACGCAGCACAGAAGGGGCCATTTGTCATTAAATGGCTGTGTCGCTGCCATTTCTATGGACATCAGAAAATGTTTGGATGTGGAAAATCAGTGAAAAAATTGTAATGCCTGCAAGAAACAGGCAGGAAAATCAAACACAGAACAGTATTGCATGTGGAAAGCGAATCATAACATTTCCATGAAATGTAAGACGATTTATAGTGGTTCGTCGCCAGCAATGGAAATAGCTGGCGTGAAAAATATTTTTGCACGCACTGAACAAAAACGCTGTCTTACATACTCTGAATATTATGGAGTTGGAGACAGCAAAGGCTTCGAGGAAGTGAAAAATGGTATTGGTGAAAAATATTCTTGTACCGTTAAATAAAAAAACAAAAAATTGGCTTTTAAACCATCAGTCGTATGTCTCACAGCGTTTAAATGCTGATATTTCATTCTCCTATGTAAAAGACGTAAATCAGAATTGACATTGCAGAAGCATGTGACGTCACTTTACAAGAATTACAAAAAAAGGCATTAACCAAAAAGTGAACAAGACAAGAATTTATTTTACATTTCACAATTAGATTTACAAAAAATAATATTAAAAATCTATATTTAGCTTATACATTGTTTGAAAAGAGATATATGCATACTAAAACTAAATATAGTGTAAATTAGGAAATGTCTAGTGTCTAGTTTAACTTTGCAGTTTTACAATCAGACACTAGTCAAGCCGTGCAACACTGTCAATGGGTGCCAAAGAACCAAAGAACATTGAAACCAAGTCCGGTCAAACTGTAACAATAAAAAAGACTGCATCTTAGAACACATCCGCGACACGCTGGAACTCCACAAATTTCACTTTTATGATTACAGCCTGACAACAACTGCTCCCTCCACTCCATAGCATTTAAAAACTTTTTATAACAAAATCCCTTCACCTCAACACCTTGTCTTTCTTCCTAAACCCCACTTGAGGTCCCCTAATATAAAAAAAAACACTTCATTCATAATGTTTACTGTGACATTGCTTAGTAAACGTGATACCATGGTGTAGGTTACTGTATTACTGTACACAACATTGAAACAACAGTATTAAGTGCCCCACTTGTATTTCGATTTAAGCCCAATTTATTTAGAAAACATAATTACAATTTACACTATCAGGTTTTGCAAACCTCTGTATCTTGCCTTGCAGATGGTGGTGTTGGCTTCGTTCGCCAACTTTCACCAGTTAAGAAAGCAAAAGAAGGTGAAGATCGAGTTTATTATAACTTCAATCTCCAAACCTCGCCAACTTCATGACAGTGAAAAAGATGGTCAGAGACTCGATAGGCGACTTGACGGATAACGTTACGCGCATCATTGATAGCCGGCCAACCGACTTCGCTAAAAAGTTTTCCCAGGCAAACGCGTCGACCGTCCAGCATGGAGTTAAACGTGCTCGGTTTGAAAAGTATACCTGTAGCAAGAAAGGCAACTAGCAGCAGTTGGACCACGAGGTTACTGTCCTTGGGAAGTTTAACGAGGCTTCAGACGCCATACACGCTGGGTCGCACAAGAGAGTAAAACGCGCTATCGACGAAAGTACGGAGTTGGTAGAGAAGCAGACAAAAGCGATCAAGCTAGATCGAAACCGACAAAAGTGAATTCGGCTGGCTAACAGTAAACGATTACCTGTCAGACGAATTGGCTTCAAACTCAGACTATGAGAAGCGCATGTATCGTTCCGAGCGACGATCAGAAAGAAAAGTGAAAGAGAACGGTGAAGCTCTAAGAAGAGTAGTGGTTTCAAGGGCAGAGACACGGCTAGTTCGTCTTCGAATTATGGTCATTCCGCTCGTCAGCCTTACTTCCGTTCCCAACCAACGAGACGTTTGGACCCATGTTTAAGTTAAGTTGTCTTTTCCTACTTTATCACAATCTTTGTTATACACTTCAGAGGGTTCGCAGACCGTACCCAGCATTCTCCAAGAATAATTATATTATATTGTTTTGGTTTTCTGTTCGAGTAGTGTAACATTGCTAGTATAAGAGCAGAATTGAAAGTTATCTGCGGTACGCAGTTTAGCAGATAACTGATTTCTGCACGTTTCCATAAGAAACAATAGCAATCCAAGTTGCACAAAAGAAACTTCAGATACACAGAAGTGCAATGCATCCAGAGTATTCTTTTACTGGGGATAATGTAGACATGACTGCCACGACAAATGACTCTAAAGAACAGAAACAAGGACCACTACATGTTCCAAATGGTAGCCTCTAAGAATCGTGTAAACTGCAATCACTTGAGGGATGGAAAACCAGCCCGTGACATCAATTCTGAACCATTCACCGCAATCTTGCCAAGTGCAGATGAACAGCAGCAACCAGTGAGGACAAGTGAATGCAAGAAGTCCTGTCAATTAATGTATATTCAAGGGGCTTCCAGGAAGATCCTTCTGGAGAATATACTGGAGTTATGAGAGAGAAGACGAAGTTTGCATCAACCTGGTTGCTTGTATTGACAAAAACAGACTTGCATAGGGCTGCATTTTCTCTTACAATTGCGTAAACATTAATTTAGTACATCCCACTGCTAAAGTCCCTTAGGTACAGCAAGCACTTGTTAAGGATGCTCACTTGCATAGTTCCAATAACTTCCTTTTTGTGGGCTACATTTACTGGTCCAGTATATCCATCTACCAAAGCACCATCTTGGGAATCGGCACCTCTTTTATCTTTACAGAGATCCCTATCCTTTTGGGTAAAATGCTTCTCATCCAGCTTGTTAATATCAACCTCAGCATTGACCATCAAATTGTACACACTATTGTCCAAAAACTGGGGAGGAGGACCGCCATGTGCCAGGGATACAGCAACAATTTCACCACATGTTGCAAAATTCTTGTTTTGCACATTATTTTTCGAGTTTACTGGGGCTCCATTAGGAAACATCTCCCTACCTATATCTGGGATTACGCTTGCAAGAAATTCTTGAGACAAAGCACCTATATCGATGCCTTGCTCGCCACAAAACTGAACCCTCAAAACCTTGTTGGGGGTATTTTTACTCTCTTTGCCAAAGCCTAAAATTCTTGACAGTGTTGTCCCTCGTCTCATAACAAAGAAAAATTCACCATCTTGGTTCACATTGTGTTGGATGGATTTAATAACACTTGCAGTGTTTTGATTCTTGTTTCATATCTTGTTCTTTTTCATTGCTCTGCAGAGTATCCTCTGATGTAATCCACGACTCTTCCAGGTCAAACTCTTCTGTAGCTCCCTTGCAAGTGCTTCACCTTCTTCAAGGGAGACAGAAACACTTTCTTCTCTTTTTCTTTTAGTTGGCTTGTTACTTGTGAAAGACCACTGGCTCTAACGGGAACTAACTTTTCCTGTTCCTCCTCTTCTTTCTGCTCATGACGCACAAAGTAAAAATCTCTTGAGAAAGAAAGGTAGAGATTAATCTTATTGTAGTCTTTCCCAAGTTCCTCCTTGTATCTTTTTAAAGAGAAAAAATCCAATGGTGTAGATCCGGGGAGAAATTGTGCTTCCTCCCCACTCTCAAGGATGATGCTTCCTCATCATATAGATCACTGTAGCAAGAGCAATGTTGAGTCATTAAATGAAACTTATCTTGCATTGTAATACAGATAGGTCAGAGAAGAAAGCACCTCATAAGGCCTGATTTACACAAACACTACCATCAAATTTGCTCTCAGGATCAGTCAGGTTCCCATCCTGCTACTTATTTGTTTGGGGATGACCAAAAGGTGAAGGACATTAATACCACAAACCGTGTGAGGCAGCGGGACCTCTTACAGGTCCTCCAGAAACAACTCTGCATACCGTAATATTGGGTATTCAAAAAATGGTTAAGGTCTCCCTTTCCACAGGGGAGACAGTCGGGAAACAGACGCCAGTCAACACAGTTCAGTCGTGTGCAGAAGAGAAAGAGAAGGGGAGAGGATCCCAGCAGTCAGTGACACCTGTCTCTCAGGTGAGTGACATGACATCATGAAATTTTGGGACACAAAAAAAATCACAGTTTTTCCAAGCAGGGCAAAATAAAAATTACCTTTCTAACTGACAAGCTATTACCAGTGACCCCTGTATACTTTCAATGGTTCAAGGTTGTAAAATAGAGCTGACAGAAAGTCCTTATCAAGCCTTTTCACCTCAAAAATATGCTTCTAATAGACAAGAGGGAGAAACTATTTTCATGGAGATCCAAAAACTGTTTGATAAAGGGGTTATTGAGCATACCTTGGCTGAAAATGGTGAATTTATTTCCAACATCTTTTTAGTTCCTAAAAAAGATGGCAGTCACAGAGTAAGTTTAAATTTGAAAAAGTTCAATGAATTTGTTGCTTACCACCATTTTAAAATGGACTCCCTCCAGTCTGTTCTACAATAACTGTTTCATGGCATCATTAGTTATCAAAGATGCCTATAACAGTGTAACATTAGCAGAATGTCACAGGAAATTTCTTAAATTTGTTTAGAATGATTAATGAAACCTGTTTATATGAACGCTTGCGCAGTGAGGGGTACCTTTCAGTAGGTTAAATAGAAGACACATACCTCCAAGGTGATACTTTGGAAGAGTGCTCTAGAAATGTCCAAAACAGATCAGTACTATTACAAAGCCTGGGTTTCACTATTTACCCAACTAAGTCCATGCTGACACACCTGCCCACTCTGTAACATTTTTGGGATTTGTTTTGGATTCCATTGCAATGACTGTAAGGCCAACACCAGAGAAAGCAGCAAATATTAGTATCCACAAATGCTGGTGCAGAAGCCATATCAAATAACAACAGCATCCCGATTTCTACAGCTCCCATCCAGTCCACAAGTTACACATCCTCTACGAAGAAAACCAAAGCTGATTGCATGTCATGTGTCCGCAAAAGTTACCAAATGAAAGGATTTTCGGATGGCGTGGTTGATGTTCTGATGGCATCATGGAAAAAATCAAGAAAGGAACAGTATGAAACTTACTTGAAGAAGTGGAATTCATTCAGCAAAACAAAGAAGTAGATCCAGTGTCCCCAGCAATAAAGGATGTGCTGGAGTTTTTGGCAGATTTACATACCAGTGGACTAGGTTATAGTGCCTCAAATACTGCCAGGAGTGCACTATCATCATTAATTATACTTCAGGGTAATATACCATTAGGTAGCCACCCACTAGTTATTAGGTTTATGCGAGGAATTTACCGAGTTTAGCCTTCATTGCCACGCTACACAGAAGTGTGGGATACTAGTGTTGTTCTTAGTTACCTTCGGAAGTTATCGCCTGCTAGTGCGTCCCTTCATTCCCGTAATGGATCGGTAGAATCTCAATCAAACTTCGACTGCAGGTAAGTCTCGTTTAATTTTTCAATTAATCTCTTTGTGTGTTAACTTTAGCACATGTTATCTTATCACCACAACTATGACACTTCATACGTAATTTTGTTATCATTTCTACTTCAGCTTTGTGTCTGCACCACTGGATTTTAAATTACATTGTTTTTATTACGATTATTATTATTACTTATTTATTTATTTATTAATTATTATTACTAGCCATAATAATAAGAATATTGTTTGCATGTTCAATATAGTATGCATGGATCTTGCAACCACATATATTAATTTAACAAATGCAACTGTAATTTTATCATCCCTTGTAAATCAGCCCCTTGCCTGCAACCATGGATTATTTTAACATATTACTGGTCGTATTTACTCAGAAAGACGAGTTATTCGTCTCAGACGAATTTTTCGTCTGTAAAAATACGGAGACGAACTAAACAGACGCACTAAACAGACCCACTTTAGAGACGAATTATTCGTCTTTCTGAGCAAATATAGCCATTGTTAATGTTATTACTGTTATTGTTACATGTACAATCAATTGTTAAAAACGTTCATGCAACCAAGCAGCATACTAGAAGTTCCATTGTTATTTGGACCAAAAATTAATTCAACACTTCAAGTACAGACCTTCAAAATAAGGCTGTAGCTGCAAGATCTCCATCAGCTTCTCAGAGTTTCACATCTAACTATTTTCATTTGGTCAGAGCCAAACAGCCAACAGCAAACTTTGGCAAAATGAGACCTGTTCACAGCAAAAATTGCTACTCAAGCGAATGTTAATAAACTGGAGAAAGTACAGTACATGTATTACTTTGATTACAAGTGTGTCAGAAATGCAAATTATAAACACATAACCTTGTTTCAATATATTCTAAACTCAAAACAGACTAAGTCTTGGTAAGTAAAGGAATTTTTGTTGTGGAACTTTGCTGAGAGACAATGTATGAGGCAGCAAGGAAAATCAGCATTTGAAAGGGGAAAGGCAAGCTGAGACAGTTCAGTGCGGTATTTCATGTGACGGCACATGGCACAGAAGGGGTCATTCGTCATTAAATGGTTGTGTCACTGCGATTTCTATGGACACCGGAAAATGTTTCGATGTGGAAACTCTATGAAATAATTGTAATGCCTGCAAGTAACTGGCAGGAAAATCAAACACAGAACAGTGTCGCCTGTGAAGAGCGGATCATCACATTTCCGGGAAATGTAAGGCGAATTACAGTGGTTCGTCGCCAGCAATGGAGACAGCCAGCGTGAAAATTTTTGCATGCAGTGAACCAAAAGCGCTCTTACATACTCTGAATATTATGGAGATGGAGACATCTGGACAAAGGAGTTAGAGTTGTTAAGAAGACGTGTGTAGGACACAAGATCAACGGTATTGGTGAAAAATATTCTTGTACCGTTAAATGAGAACAAAAAATTGGCTCTTAAAGCAGCAGTCGTATGTCTCACAGCGTTTAAATGCTGATATTTCATTCTCCCATGTAGAAGACGTAAAGTCAGAATTGACATCGCAGAAGCATGTGACGTCACTTTACAAGAATTACTAAAAATGGCACGAACCAAAAAGTGAACAAGACAAGCCTTTATTTCACATTTCACAAATAGATTTACAAAAAATAATGTCTAATTTAACACTATTCAAGCTGCGCAACACTGTCAATGGATACCAAAAAACAAAAGAAAAATGAACCCAAGTCCGGTCAAACTTTAACAGTTAAAAAATACTGCATCTTAGAACACAGCAGCGACACGTTTGAACTCCACAAATAGGAGCACTGTTTGCCCAGTTGTAATTAACTCGCCTCTTATAAATTATCGCATATATTACTTCATCTTTTATAAATTGTCAAAGTAACTTTTAGCCGTGGGTGAAGTGTGCTGTCTCATCGCAAATTTTCCATCTATCCTAAAACTCTCTATCCAAGAACTGATCAAAGAGAAAAAGTTAAGCGATGTGTTGGCAGTGAAATCAAGCCAAACTTGTTGATGAATGAAGAAGCCTGGGATTTGTATTATGACAGCGTCATTCAAGAAATTGACCCAGAAAATGTGTGGGAACTCGCTTATGAAGTATGTCAGTTGCTAGGACCCCTGGAATACCCTGGAGACCAGAGGTAAACTTGCTGTTCTGATCGACATATTCGGTGGCCGGCAAAGCCGGTAAACAAGCGAGAGTCCCGCAGCGAGCGGAGCCAGCAAGGGACGAATGCGGGTGACCTCTGGGAGCAAACGAACAAACCTCACTTCCATGCTTTGTGATTGACAATCACGTGCAATCGTTTTCTTAGAAACTTGGCAAACTGGTTTTTTGTCACGTGGGCGAAAATGTGTTTACATGTCATGTTTCGCTGAGCTCACGTGGAAAAAGTTTGACAGCTCGATCGTGCGTATGAAAATAATTTGTTTAAAATTTTAAATGCAAGCTTTCAGAAAAGGGATCTCGTCGAAAAAAATTTCAAAGCCAGAAAGTCTTTGCCGAGTATGCAGGTGTAACCGGCCATCCTTGGGCGTGGTAATTGCGACTTATTCGTTTCATCAAAGAAGAACGAAAAAACTCTCACTCAAAGGTTGGAGGTTGTTTTGGGATTGCCAGTTATCAAAGCTGAAGGAATTTCAAGCCAACTTTGCTACACATGCAAACGTTAACTTGAAAAATTCGATAAGTATCTTTTGGCACTTGACGTGGACAGAAACTCCTTCAAGGAGCAGTATAAACGCTGTGTAGAACAGTTTAAATCAGGGGAAGTAGGTGTGAAGCGATGCCACAAGCCTTCACCTCAACCTCAAACAACGATCGGCCATCCAAAACGTGCTTGCACGAAACCGTCACCTTCGAGGATTCTAAAGCCAGCACGTTCCCTCGAAAGATAATCATTCCAGAACACCAGTGCGATCTGCAACATGTTCTGCCAATCATGATGGTTTGGTAATCGCTATGACACCAGCATCACAAATTGAGGTAATTTCCAAAATTATTTGTAATCATTCGCGCCAGCTTTTCGCGTGTCTTTGGAAATCGTACCGCAAATCTGGACGGTATGTTTCATTTCCAACTCTAAGAACATTTTTGTTCGATCTCAGGTTATTGTTAGATATCCCTCAAATACTTCACGAAAAGTGATCAAGGACGATGTGCATGGCAAAGTTATACGTCAGCTTGCATTCGGAGAGGCAGAAATGGCAGCCAGGAACATTCTTCAAGACAAGTCAGTGAAAGAAACTGTCCTTTCTGCAATAGAGAAGGAAGTTCAAAAGGAGTGTAGGGACCTATATGGTAATATAAATGGTTCTGTACTTAGTCGCACTGATCCCGTATCGCTGATCTGATTGACGGATGTGGAAATTGATAAAGAATTACAAGAAAGATCTCCTATTCTCCATCGCCTCCTATGAGCTGCGAGCTGCCACCCTCAACGAACGGTCCGAAAGATCACCTCAAAGGATGTGGACCAATCTGTACCTGCAGTAAGCATGGCAGGTTCCGTCCTGCTTCGAGCACGAAACCCCAAGATGTCTGCCAATGCATATCAACTATCGGCCCTTCTTTGACACGGAGGAGCTGAGAAACAGGTACCTCTGCACCATACTGTTTTCCTTGAATAAGCGCACAGGCGCTTTTTTCAAAGTCGACAAATTATGGGGGGGCACTTATTCGAGGGCCTTTCTCTCAGATTTATATCCCAGCAGATCACAAAAATGTTCAGTTTTCAAGTCAAGTAAAAGGTCAGTCTTCGATCAGTCTTGACCTAAGTACGCTTTAGAAGAAAACTTGAGTATGTCCTCGATATGGTTGGGACCATTATATTATTTATGAAGGAAATGTATGGAAAAACAAAATAAACATTTTTTCTTGATCGGGAGCAATTTTAGTGGTCGGGCGGGGAAGCTAACCAACTATGCATTTTTGTTTGGCCTAATTGAGTTCCTGATACGTTTTAATAGCAAATCTATGGTTCATTTACCGGTAACCAGCAATCATTGCTTGGGATCAGGTATTTCAACAAAAGTTTTAGTTTGACCTATACCCAGCCTCCTCTGGGCTTAACATTGTTGGACACATTAGACACTTCATTCATATAATATAAATGTAAATAACAATAATTAGTGAATTGTGACAACCACTATGCCTCTGAGAGGGAGAGGGGCTGTAGTGTGGGAAAGAATGAAGGGTGAAGGTGCTCATGCCTGCCCAAGAGTCCTTGGAGAGGCAGTGTATCTTCTAATATCCAAATGTTTAAACTAAGTTTTTGTCTCCTCCTGAAGAAAAAGTATAATATCCCCTTGTTCATGTTTCACTTAAATGTATAGTTGATTTTTATTTTATCCTTCAATCATAGTTCTATTCAAGAACATGTAACTTGGGCCTCTGCATTAGCCACAAAATGACACTGAAAAAATTGATGAGATGGGTGAAAACTTTGATGAAGTTGTGTTGCAGTGGAAGGCAAACATAGAACACGATTGTAAACTGGAAAGGATGCTGGACACAATTGCAGAATGTGCGGAAGAGATGATTGAGGTCATTCCTGAGAGTATGGAGGCAGTCGATGTTTCAGGACTGGATCTGTCTTACATTGAGAACCAGGTTGGAGAGCAACACAGTGATTCAGATGTGACATCAGGAGACAGAGTTATGGAGTGCATGGAAGAAGTCCCTGCACCAGAGCCTTTACTGCCAGCAGATGACCTGATTTGAAAGAGCGTGTTGCTGAGAAACTTGTGGAAAGATTTGATGAGCAGATATTTGAAGAGGCAGTCAAGCACCTGATTGACTATGGGTGCACTGACCTGGAAAACTTAGAGAAGCTGAAGATATTAAAGAGGCAGCTGGAACTCGGACATGCGGCAGGCTACCAGATAGCTGAGGAGAACCTGGATATGTTGAGGCAATGGCCAGGATATTCCTGTAGCACCCATAAATGTAATACCAACCATAAATGTAATACTAATCAACCATAAATGCAATACCAACCATAAATGTAATACAAATCAACCATAAATGTAATAGTTGTCTAACCATAAATGTAATACATTTTAACCATAAATGTAATACCTCGGACTGACCATAAATGTAATACCAATCAACCATAAATGTAATAGTTGTTTGTTTCGAACTTTATGGCAAAAAAACGTTGTTATGCAAATGAAAAACAGTTTTACATTTTGTTCCGGGTTAGATGAAAGATAATGACGTCACCAAACACAATTCACGTGATTGGCGTAAAAAAATGCTTTTTGTTTGTTTCATAGTTAATGGTTGTGAATTTTTGTTTTGCGCTGTAAAAGCCCGTTTACGCTAGCAATTTTTGATGCAGTTTTTATT
Source organism: Parazoanthus swiftii (assembly GCA_025403585.1). Lineage (NCBI taxonomy): Eukaryota > Metazoa > Cnidaria > Anthozoa > Zoantharia > Parazoanthidae > Parazoanthus > Parazoanthus swiftii. The sequence goes on along the minus strand of JAOBYE010012571.1, from coordinate 1,146 downwards.
GCGGTTTCCATTGCAGTATTTCTTGCCGCCAAGTTGTATCAAGTTTCGAGATTGTTCAAACATTGCAAGTTTCCCGGCACTCAAATTCACGGAAATTGCTGGTGCTTTACATACACATTTGCCGTGATTTGGAAGTAATAGTGAGAGTAAAAGAAATATTGCAAAGGGAATCGCAAAAAAAAATGCGCTAAAAATTGTTAGTGTGAGCTTGCCTTAATGAAATCAAACTGAAACCGGCTCTCTCTACTTGGTAAATAGCAGACGATGATGGAAAGTACGTTTTCTGGTTTACCGTTTGTTTTAGGAGATAATGTTATTAAATTTGCGTTTGTACCGCAAGTAATGGGATATTCTTCATATTATGTTGTCGTTTGTAGCAATGTTTGAGTATCATACTTTTCATTACATTTGATCATCGGACAGCCAAAACTCCCTCTAATAAAATTCCGAGCAACCATAAATGATCAACAACCTTTATACTTTATTTGCCATCGATTTTATTTCTGTCTTAAAAATCATATAGCTTCGTACATATGTAAGAATACGTTAATGCTAAAGTGCAATGTTTTACAGATTTTACTGGAAAAAACGTCCTCATTTTTAGGAAGTTTCGGTAACGTGGACAAATAGTTCAAACAAAACGTAAATTCCAGTTTTATGTTCAAATCGCATCCACGATTGTTTACTTTGGAAAAAGGCCTAAATGACAAATCAGTTTCGTACTACACCCAAAACAATAGCAACGGACGTTTGTTTGAAAGTATTTTAACTGCGGGGCGTGTATTTGAGAGCCTTCTTAAGTGTGAGCTTATTACCACTACTAACGTAAATTTTGAAAAAAGAGAAACAAGCCAAAAGCCACTTTTCACGGCATCAATCACGTGACTTGTTGGTGACGTCATCATCTTCTAACTGACCAAGAACAAAGCATTTGTCTGTGCATCCCTCTTACTTTGCCATACAGTTCGAAACAACCAACTATTACATTTATGGTTGATTGGTATTACATTTATGGTCAGTCCGAGGTATTACATTTGTTGTTAAAATGTATTACATTTATGGTTAGACAAACTATTACATTTATGGTTGATTTGTATTACATTTATGGTTGGTATTGCATTTATGGTTGATTAGTATTACATTTAT
>JAOBYE010012460.1:0-23616 GCA_025403585.1 Parazoanthus swiftii | reverse complement strand
CATGGAAGGTTTTGTCCGGTCATTTAGTCATTCTGTCCGGACACTGTCCGTTGACCGGCCGTTATTTTAAGCCCTGCTGTCCATCTGGAACGAAATTGTTTGATGTTAGTTCTTTTATGATTCAAAAGTTGCGGGTTTTTCATCTTAAACTAAGAAACAGTTTACGAAATGAAGATTTGAAAATCACAAGTGCGACTTGTTTGGAAATCGGATGAAACGTTGCTGCGTTTTGCAACATTAATTTACTGTCTAAAATTCAGATTATTGGAGAAGCTTTATCAAACACTCGATAGAGCGTTTGATCACATATCAAGTATTGACAACACCTCGAACTCGCGTAAGTACATGTCATTTTTTAAACTCTGTTCTCTCGGTGTTTGATATGTTATCGTGTTATCAAACAGTCCTCTGTCTTTTAAAATACGACTTTCGTTGCTTAGATTTGAACGAAGGTCTAGAGGCATGTTCATAACGATCAGTAAGACTAACTCGTAGCAGCTAGTGTTTGTGAGAATGAGTTGTAAATTGTTTATACTTGTCTTCTGTTACAGAATGATGATAACTTGAAAGTGCATCAAGAATCGATGCAGAAGGCCTCGACTGATTTAATGAACACGAAAAACATAATAGAAGACCTTCAGGCTGCCCTGCAGGAGAAAGATGAAGAAATCGACGAGTTGAAGGAGACTCTAGATAGAATGGAAAGCGATAATAGTTCAGCTACTGAAGACCTTCAAGCCAGCTTGCAACAGAAGGACGCCATGATTGGTGAACTGCAGATGGCCAAGGAGAGGACAGAACATGAACTAAAAAATGCAGTTGAAGAGCTTCAGTCAAATCTTCGAGAGAAAGAGGAAGAAACCAAATTGAGGCAGTCCAGCGAACGAAAGGAAGAAGATTACAAGGAAGTTCTTGAAAATTATAACAAAGAAATTGCAAGACTGTCTGAAGAGTCTGAGTCAAAGGACGAAGCTCTGAGAAAGCTGAACACTGATATGTCTAGCTCGTTTACTGAGGTAGAGAGTCTGAAGGCTCAAAATGAGCAACAAAGAAATAAAGTTTCTGAGCTTGAAAACATTTTAGTGGAATTGAGGAGGCAAAGTCAGGAGGATAAAGAGAACTTGGAACAATCTTATCAGAAAGAACTGCAGGAATTAAGCAGCAAACATTCTGTGGAACTTGAGAACTTGAAGATTCAACTAAATCGACAGTTTGAAGATTCCGGGCTGGAACAGGATACCTTGATGAAAGATCAAATGGAAAAGTTGAAGGAAATATATGAAAGTGAGCTGCGGCATTCGAAGGAATCGCTTGATAAGCAGATCACCTTCAATAGCGATCTTGAAAAGCAAATGGAGCAGGCTGCCGAGGAGCACAAGGCAAGCATATTGGCACTGAACGATGAACACAGTAAAACGAAGGAAGCTCTTGATAACCAGTTGAATTTATGTAATGGACTTGAGCAGCAACTTGAGAGTGTAAAACAGAAATATGAGGGAGATCTCTCCCAACTGAAACAAGAGACTCAGATGTTGCAGGAGTTGTTGGAGAAGCAACAGACGGCAAATAATGAACTGGAACACGAAGTGAGCAATGCAAAACAGGACTATGAGAGGGAGTTGTCAGACTTGAAACAGGAACTGGAAGGCTCGAAAGATTCGCTGACGAAGCAACTCAATTTAAATAACGAACTTGAGCAGCAAATGGAAGAAGAAAAAGAGAAATATGAGAATGAAATGTCACAATTGAAATCAGAGATGCAAGGACTCGCTGAGAGGGACAAGAACCAAATTGAGTATTTGCAGTCTGAGTTGGAAAGAAACAAAGAAGCTTCCGTTAAATTAGAAAGTGAAATTGCCATTAAAGATGGCAATGTTGAAGAGATTGAACAGCTGAGAGATCGCTATTCAACACAGCTTAAGACGTTAAGTGAAGAGCTTCTGAAAGAACAGAATACAGTTGAAGATATGAGGGCACAGATGTCTGCTGATAGGCACCAACATATTCAAGTAGTTAACGAGCTCAAAAATGAAATCAGACAAAAGGACAAACAGATTGCCGAGTTGGATGACAACCTGTCAAGTTTTGAAGACGAACACAAAAATGAAATGGAGCATTTCCAACGTAATATTGAAAAACAACAGCATCAGACAGAAGAACTTGAGAAACGGCTTGTACTTGAACTTGGTCACGAGTCGGCGAAACATCAGAATGAACTTGAACAATTGAAAGTTATATTAGAAAATAAATATAGGACAACTGTAGAAGAACTAACAGAAAAGCTACGATCGCAAGAAGCTGAAAATGATATTTTGCAAGAAAAACATGCGAAGGAAATGGAAACTTTCCAGCAACAGTTGGCAGAGTATACAGGAAGTGTAGAAGAACAGTTAAAACAGCTACAGCGGGAAGCTGAGCAGCAGGCTGAGAAAAAATACAGGGAGAAAGAGGAAGAACATGAACGGGAGGTTCAGGCTTTGAAGAGTAGCCATTTGGAAGACGTGGAAAGACTGGAAGACAAAATAGGTGTTGTTTCTGCTGAGAAAGGAGCTCGCGAAGAACAGATCGAGAAACTTGCAAATCAAGTTCAGGAGTTGGTTGAAGAGAGAGAATCCATTTTGCAGCAAACGGATTCCGAAAAAGACCACATTCAGAAAATCAGAGATGATTACGAAGATCAAATTTTAACTTTAAAGGAGCAACTCCAACACTTCCAAGAGCAAAGTGAGAAGCAGTTGGTTGAACTTTTGGAAAAGAAGGAAAATGAGTTTACAGAGCTAACTGATAGTCTTGTGGAGAAACACAACAGAGAACTATCAGAAGTGAAGGAACGCCATGAGAAGGAAGAGTCAGCGGTCAAAGAGTCTGAAACTGGAGGCTTACAAAACAGGTTGGCTGAGCTAGAAGAGAAAAATGAACAAAAGATAAACGAAATGAGAGAACGTTTTATGAGAGAAAGTGAAGAAAGGATTCTTCAGTCACAAGGCGTGTTGCTGTCTCAAATTAAAGAAGTGGAGCATGAAAAGCTTCAGCTCCAGGATAAGTTGTCAAGAGTAGAAGAGGAAAGAAATAGATTGGCCCAGGAAGCAAAGGTACTTGATCGCAAGGATGGCACCAACAGTGCAGCAGAGCCACCAGTCATCCCCATCATAAGGGTTGAAGTGGAGGAGGAACCACTGATCATGCAGCGGGCTGCAGACCAGTTGGAGGGTGTCCCCGATGGCTCTTCAGGTATGTTACAAGCTTTAACTCAACTTGAGAGATTATTTTGTTCTGTTTAGGGTTGATTCTTGTCGAATAACCATTGGCTTAATTCTAACACTTATCCATGTTGAACTTGTTCAGTAACTCTGAACACAATTATTCGCAATTTTATAGAATATCTAGAAGAATATCGCAACTATTTCAAGACATGTAAGTGAACTGTGATGCTGTCACTTAGAGTACTAGTTTCCCAAGCAAAGAATCTTATTTTCCCAGTCTTAAAAAACAATGTTTATAAGAGATCCAAATCTTCTCGGAAACCCCGGGGCATTTTCATTTAACCACATTTGCAGTTAGACCGATTGGAACAATAGGTGGAACTAACCATTCCACTGGAAATCTTAGGGAGTAAATACGTTATCTCTGGAGGTATTCATCTGTTCCCATTCTACCGGTTGGAACGGAACAGCACGTTCCATTGCACAAAATTTCATTTTAGACAGAGTCATCGAGTACGCTCTTACGTAAACCACATCGTAACAACATGATAGACCAATCAAATTGCAGTTCGTCCTCTGCATTTGGCGCGAAATGACAAAATGGAAGTATTTTCTAAGTTGAAGATTAGCTGGTAAACAAGAAGCAATCGTAGATCGTCATAGAAGACTAGCATTCTTACTGAACGTCTATGTTCACTGTAGGTGATGAAAGTGCACCAGTGACCAACTCTGAACTCTTTTCTAAACTACAACAAATGGAAGAAATTGTCAATCAGAAGAACGCCATAGAAACCAAGCTGAATCAACAGCTAAAGGAAATGAAGGAAGAGCTGCAGAAAGAGAGACAGACATTTGCTACCGAGTTAATTGAGAGGGAAACACGACAGCAGGAACTTGAGGCCAGCAAGGAAGAACTTGAGATTCAGCTGAACGCATTGGATAGAGATAATTTTGACTCCGTTCAACAGTTTGTGATGTTGCAAGAACGATTACAGGTAGGTGATGGTACCAATAGCTGAAGACCTCCAGGAAGTCCTTCGGAGCCTGAGCCCGTGTGTCTAAATTATGTATATTATAACTATTTACAGAAAAACCACATAGTGGATTTGTTGAAGAAACGGTTACTATAGTCATGAGTATGATTATTATTATGATTTTCTTTGAATAGTATTATTATGAGAATGTGTAAACCTACTCAGTTTTTCTCTAAATTGGCTTATATTATGGAAAAAGTATTTCCATGTGAAGCGTTGAGTCTTTGCGATTTCTGTTCTGATTCTTGCAATGTATGTGGTACGTGTAAGCACAATCAAAGTTCCAAGCAGTTAAATTAAGTTTTTATATAAACAATATCAGAATATGAATAGAAACTCTCGTTTTTTGCAACCTGTTTGCTGCGTATTTTGCACTCAGTCAAACATAGTCAAAGAAACAGATGGACTGTAGTGAACTTCTGGCCGTAGAATTTTATACATTAAAGAGTAACTCCGTTGCGGGTGTCGGTTGCACGCAAAAGCTGGAGTATGGAGGTCGATTCCAACTATTAAGAGCCAGATTGTAGTAGATTTTTTTACTTTTTGCCTTTTGCTCTTCCCTTGTCTCTTGGTCTGACGGTGCTTGCATTCACTCAGGTTGGTGGGGCAGTTGAGCAAAGGCTGAGGCGAGAACAGTGGGTTCCGCTTGCAGTAAGTGTGTTCCGTTTGAACATGCTAAACATAATCCAAATACATGCATGCATGCATGCGTTACGTGCACCTCGAATATCTCCAACCTTGCATTCCTTCATTAACCCCGTGTGAGCACACTGGGATATCATTTATCACTGACTCCGCGCACATAAAGAGATTTAAGTACTGATGCTAGAATATACAGCTTGGTAATACACGGTATAAAATGTCATTGTGCACCTACCTTGTCACTCAGACGTGCCATTCGTGTTTTTATTTTCGCGTACATGTGATGTAAAGCGCCGTTGATTCTGTCATAAAGAGGTTACATTATTTTACAGACTGTCAACGTTAAACTAGAACGTTTTTGTACGGAACAATTCAGTGATGTCTGTATTCTTGAAGTAAGAGTTGTTTTGCTCACGACACTGTTTACCTTTGCAGTTTTTCATGTTGGCTTCGGGTAATCTCGTTCACACGTCTTATAGTTTTCATTCGTCACCTGTTGGTATATGCTAAACACGTCTTCTAGCAGCGTTCGACCGCCCTTCGCTCTCATTCCATTCACTTGGCTAGCCGGTTCGAATGAAGTCAACTGTGGTCTGTGGAACATGTTTATTAAACATAATGTTTTACGTATATAGAGTTCCTCGAGTTATGGATGTAGAAGTCGACAGAAAAACTTGAAAGTTATAAAAGCTATGATGTTCCGGAAAACTCAGCGTTTTTTTCTTCCGGGATTGTGTATGCAGTTGTGTTTTTTAAGGGTGTTTCAGGTTATTCCCGTGGGGAAAAGTTAGGGAATCAATCACCAATAATCAATCAACCAACCAACCAACCAATCAATCAATCAGTCAATCAATCAACCAATCAATCAATCAACCAATCAATCAGTCAGTCAACCAATCAATCAATCAACCAACCAATCAGTCAATCAACCAATCAATCAACCAGTCAATCAGTCAATCAACCAATCAATCAACCAACCAATCAGTCAATCAACCAATCAATCAACCAATCAATCAATCAACCAACCAACTAACCAACCAATCAATCAGTCAGTCAACCAATCAATCAACCAACCAATCAATCAACCAGTCAATCAACCAATCAATCAACCAATCGATAAATCAATCAATCAATCAATCAATGGACCTGTTTGTTTGATAGTAGCTGCTTTTGTTTTATGAGAAGTCACTCGATGTTCTTTCGCTTTTATGCATTTTTTTGTCTCACCAAATCATAGAATTGCAGATAGCAGATGAATGTACGAATTCTTAGCCCTTAGTGTAGTGTTTTCAGGTTATGAATGCCCCCCGTAAATCGTGTTGTTTTAGGAAAAGGAACAAGCGGAGCAGGAGCTGATTGAGGAGAAGAACCGGCTGATGGCGATCATCCGGGAGAGCAGCATGGAGTTGGAGAGAGAGAAAAAGGCTCTTGAGGACAGGATGCAAGAACAGCAAAAAGTGATTGAGGTATGAGTTCCCATCATTTGGAGTGATTAGAATGGTAGGATGGGAATGGGATGGAATGATGAAGTGATAAAAGGTCAGGATAGGATGGGTTAGAATAACAAATACTTGGTGCGAGAAAGGTTGATAGGAGTAGATAGGATGATAGGACGGTGTGGAAGCAAAAGGTTGGGATGGGAAGATGGTTGAGATATAGGATGAGATAAGGGCAGAAGGGTGGGATACTGGATAGGATGATAAAATGAGGTAAGATAAAGGTTTGGTATGGGATGACAGGATGGGATAAGTAACCAGATAGGATAATAGGATAAGTTAAGACGACAGGATAGGATGGGTTAGGATGAAGGATAACGAGACATGATGTTTTTAAATGGCGGTTTGGATTGCAATAACAGGCACTTTAAGACGTTGGGTATACGGATATAAGCGTCGCAAACTTTCTTTTTTCATTTTTTTCTTTTACTAATTACATTTCTTCACTCAGGAACTTCAAGACAAGATAACTACGTCAGACTCAGTCTCAGACGAGCTTCAAGACGTGTTTGGGCGGCAGCTGCTGGTGCTGCAGGGTCAAAGGGACTCGCTTCTCCAACAGATGGAGCAGCAGAAGAGGGAGCGGAGCACTTACGTGGACGTGCTGGAGGAGAAGAACACGTTGGAGGAGAACTTGAGGCTTGAAAGGGAGCGGCTGGCGGAGAAGCTGCGGCAGAAAGACATCCTTGAAAGGGAACTGAACCGGGAGCGCGCCACGCTGCAAGAACAACTCATCAAACAGGCCAAACTGAATGAGATAATTCGCCAGAAGGACCAGTTTGAAAAGGAGTTAATGAAACAGAGAGACGAGATGAGTGTAAGTGCTATTACTTTTTGATTGCTGACCGTAATATCCTGTTAATCCCTCGTTTGCTGAAGTAGAAGTAGTAATGATAATGATAATGATAATGATAATGATAATGATAACAATGATATTGGTGATGACCATGATGGTGATCATAATGACGATTTAGTTTTAGCGCATTTCAAAATACACCTTAAGTTAATTTCTAACATGGAGAGGTGGGGGAGTGACACACATCCCCACGGAGGTAGGGTTGGGGAAGCAGGAAGGAGAGGACATTATGACTCCAGCTAATTCGAACCTTGAAGATTTGAGCTATTAGAGGGGGGGAGGGGGGTAAAACAGGGAGAAAAGGAATTAAAGGGAGAACGAATTTAGTTTGATTCAAATAGATTAAGGAGCTCGAGTATCGAGGGTTGTTAAGGGGAAAGGAGTAAGGAAGTAAATATAGAGGTCTTTATCGGTTTGATGATCACACTTGTGAATCAAAATATACTTGCTGAAACACTCCTTGAAAAGTCCTGAAAAAACTCACGTGTCCTTCTTCCTTCAGGCGCAAATGGAAGAAATAGAACGGAAGTTGCTGGATAAGGAAGAGTTGTTGCTGAACGAGAAGCAAAGGCTGGAAGAGGAAATGAATCGTAAAGAGGTTGAGATCCAGGAATGGGAGAGAGAGTTCCAACAGAAGGAGCTGGAGTTCCGCAGTAAGGAGGAGTTTATCCGTGCGGAGTGCGGGAAACAAGTTGAGGCCACGCGATCAGACCTGGAACGGCAGAATATCCAAAACCTGGAGGAACTGAGATGGGAGTTAAACGACCACTACGGACAGGAAGTCGCCGTTCTCAACGACAACCACCAACAACAGGTGCTGTGGTAGCCATTCAAGCGCATGCTTTGTGGCATCTAATGTAGTAATGGTTGGTTGTTGTTACTCAGTTTGAGTGGTAACAGGGGTGTCAGCAACTAGCAAAAGGGGGCTCTAAATACGAGATGATGTTTCAGTCGCTATTAAATTGCCCTCTCGGGTTCAAAATACGAGACAGCGGTTGAGGGGTTGGGGTGGGGTGGGAGTGGGAGTGGGGGTTTTATGCAGCCTTTTATGCTTACATTTTTTCCTCTTTAGAAGCGAAGGTGCTGCTGTTTTCTAAGTATCAAGTTTTTTATTGAAATATTTTGCACTATTCCAGGATTTCTATAGTAACTGATTTAGTAACTTGGTTGATCACTTGTTTCCTTTGTCTTTGAGCTAGGGGGCGAATATATTCCGTGGGTCCCCTGCCCCCATGCGCGTCCTGATATAGTATTTGGCAGTTTTAAAAAATTTAAAAACCAAAATTCATATATAGCTTCAAAACTGACACACACATTTTCGCACGCGTTTATTACATTGACGAGCCGTTCGACTCAGCAGCTTTGGAATTTTATTGGTGTTTTTGCAACAAAGTAGCAGAAACGATTACAGCTTTTGAAATTATGAAACTTTTGGTGTATTGAAAATACAATGGAATGCCATTATTCCTGCGTCTCCAAGAGAAAAAATAAACTAAATTTGTTATGTTTCTTCAGTCGCTATTAAAGTGCCCTTCTTAGAGATAATTCAGTTACACAGATGTGCTGGAAGTATGATCTGCATTTGGTGCGATTTCACGATACTCCTGGAAAACTTGGAAAATCTGAAATAATTACGTTTGAACGTCCTGTGATACGGACCCTCAGGCAAGATATTTGTTTTCTAATGTCGCAAAATAATGAAAACCGATAGTTTTAACGTTTCTACTGTACACTTCTTCACTTTATCACGGGAGACGGTGGGGGAAAATCTGAAGTTTGGAATTAGTATAAATTGTCTTTGGACGTCGGTAGCTTAGTAGTTGGCTTTGTACACTGGTACTCGAGCAAACTCCTTACCAATTAGCTTAAGAGTTCTATCTGCACGGAAACCTTCGTGCATCTGACAGATTGCAGCATTGATGGCATTCAGTCTGGGTACTTAAGGGCAACCATTGAGTATTTTGCGTTCTGTTTTGTTTTTGTGTTCATCACATTTATTTGGATTTTGTTTCTCTGATGTTAAGTTTGATTTTTGTTTTGTTTTTGTTTCTGTTATCCTTGGACAGTAACTGTAAAATGACTTAACTAATATTGAGATATTAATAACATTAATGTAACGTTATGTTTCTAAATGTTAAAATAATCCAACAACAGTTAAAGCAAGATCAATATTTCTAGGAATATAACTTAGTGAAACGAGGGCAGGTTTTATTTTTATAAACAAAATAATTTTCAATTCAATTTGTACACTGCGACGCTGCTTTAACAGCAATCCCATAACCTGCGTTAAATGTTACACCGTGTGGCAGTTCAATTTCTTTACAAGAACGCTGAAACTGGGCCTAATTTTTTTTTAAAAAACAAGCTTTAGTTATCGCAAGCTCCTTGTCCAGAACCGTAAAATAAAATTTTAGAGCCATTTTGAGGCTGCATTGTCGTGTAGATTGTCTGTTTCAAGCTTGTGGCATTTACACTGCCGAGACCGTCGCGTACAAATGTTGAGAGTTTTAGGGAAAAACATAAATTATTTTTTCTTACTAAAACAAAGTCATTTAATCAAATTTTGGGAAGTTGAAGTCGACTGAAAAAAAAACGAAATGCAGAAACTAAAATGTACTAAATTTTCTTCTTCAAGTGTGCGCACATTTTTTTTTAAAAAAAAACATACTAAACAGCTTCAGATACATGCACTCTTGTCTTTTGGGAAGTCGAGGCTCAAGAATGTCAAAATTTAAGAACGTACTAAGGACTCTCCTCGGGTTGAGACTAAGAAAGAAACGTTTAATTTTATACATTTTAAAAATGTGACTGGGAGCTGCTGCAAAAATACCACCAAGGAGCATTGAAATTTCGCAGTAAATGTTGGTAAACAGACGGTTCTGGCTATACAGAATCATTTATTTCATTCAGTTCAACTCTTGTAGAACTAAATAAGAACAACCTTTGATCGTATACAGCCTTGTAATTATACAAGCTTAAGAACAAGAGGCCGAGATCCCACAGAAATCAAGCCTATTCAACCCCGGCCAAAATAAAAAGCAGTTCTAATAGAATATTTGAATACTTTCTTAATTTCTGAAAGGGAGTGTTGTCAGATAAAGGCCAGGTCGCACAACGAAATTTACTTTATTTTGCAGAAATATTTTATTCTTTGTTTCTTATCGGTGTACAACCTGGGCTTAATAAAACGTTAACACTGAGTAACTTAATTCTGTGAGATTTAGTGCGAGTGGTAATAATAATTCAGTTAACTAAGATACTTTACAATTAAGAAATAATTGATTTACTTAAAGCTCAAATTCATAAAGAAACAACGACAAAACGGATACCAAATTAATCCTTTTCCTTTTAAAAATGAAAGTTGAAAAACTGTGGCTGCCCTCGTACCCAGGCTAAACATTCTGCTTGTAGCGTCGCAAATAAACCAGTAGTATTTAAACAACTGGGAATTGAGGAAATGCAATAAGAGATAAATGGTATATTTTGAGTTAGAGGTTCATAGAATTTCGTATATATAATATATCAGATTTTATAATACTTTAAAACTAGGATTTATATTTGCAATTGTAGTGTTTTTAATTCTATGTCAAAATATATAAAAAGGTATTTTGAACCAAGTCGAGTGTTAATTTGCATGGCGGGTTTTTCTGGTGGAACATCTCACGCACCAAGACAGTTTAAGACCCAGATCGGATGTCCGACATGCTTTGCCCTTAGTCAATCGAAAAACTAAAAATAACTCGCTGTGAACAAGCAAAGATAATTAAACTTAAGTTAAAGGTCGGTCAGAATAATATGTACTTTCGCGGCTAGCTTGCGATTGAAGTCTCTACCTACTGAAAACTTACAATCAACTTCGTGAAACTAAAGATCCACGCAGGGGATGTTGGACCTTCGATCTGGGCGTATAAATTACAGTACAGTAGCTACTGGCCAGTTCTAGGTGTCCCTAATAACTGAGGTGACATTAAATTTTCGGGAACATTTTCCGTCTTTTTTCTTGCTATTGTCTGCGATTTGCAGCCAAATTTTAATAAAATTATAATGTGAAACGCTTTTCTTGTTTAGTCTTTAAAGAATTAACTGAATTGTAATATCCGCCATGCAGAATACCCATCATACTCATAATAACTAAAAATCATGTTCACCAAATCGGTGCATTTGATAAATAAAGATATTTTTGTACTTTCAACTTGTTATCAGTTTATTTTTGAGTTACTTTATTTTGTTTTACCTTTGTTAGTTTTCCCGTGTCCACCCAGACTGAACCTGCCTTTTTTTGTCAACATAACTCATCGGCGCTGAGTGTAAAAGTGCTCAAAAAATTGGACTGGACATCCAGGGACCAATTCAGTATAACTTTTACACTTTTAAGTACAAATGCAGCTATTGCGAGATCTCTGAAACAGTAGCTGCACTTGCAACTTAAAAGTGTAAGAGTTTTGCTGAGTTGATCTCGTGTGTGTAGTGGTACTGAACTGAAGAACGTTTTATTGGATTTCTACCGCATTGCGGCTATTAGTGCGGTCGGAGAGGTGTGCTGTTTTAGATTGAGTCATTTTCCGACTAAACAGTAGTCCTGGTTCCTCACAACCGAATAGCGCCTAACAATCAAGAGATACGAGGAATAAAAAACAACTAACGTTTGCTCGATTTGCCAACAAATTGTTTAGCACTGTATTGTTGCACGGGAGCCACCCTTGCTATTTTATACCCCTCCCTGCCCCTACTTCCATCCTTATCCCGATTCCAATTCTCAATCAATTTGCCATCCACTTTCCGCTCGTCACCCTCTTCTTTCACATAACCCCCCTTTCTTTTCCGGCCATCCCGTTTCTCACTCCCTCCCTCCTCTGCCATCTGCTTCCCCTCACCACCCCTACTTTCTACTTAACCTTATTTACTCCCCTCGAGCTACTTTTCCGTCCCCTCCTCGTTTCTCTTCATTGGCACTTCAAGTTTGCCGTTGCTCTCACATTTGTGAAGTTTGTGGTTTTTAAGCCCTCGTTGGCCAACCTCATTTCTCCGCGGCAAAGGACGGAAAACACTTGTCTTTAAGAGGTGGAGAAAAAGACGTTGCGAACTTGTTTTAATTCAGCTAGCTTTCCTGCTTCCAACATGTTTTGTGAAGAAAATTTTTCCAACGAATCGGGGTTTCACTTCAATAAACCTTGAAAATTATTAATGTATATATAAAAATTTTTGAACGCCCTCCTAATGTTGTTATGACTTTTTGTTGTTAAAGAAAGCTAAATCTAAAAAAAGTAAATGGAGACAAGACTGGCCAACATAAATTGTTGTGAAACAGTGAACCCGTTATGGCCGGTTTCCACTTCGGTGAATTCGTTCGCGCAGCCAAGCGATAGGCTATCTGGGCATGCGCAGCTCGAAATCCAAACTGAAAGCGGCCAGTTCTGGAAGTTTTAAAAATCAAGTTCAGCTCTTTCGCGACCAGAATGAGCGAAAACCAATCAGATCGCTTCTTTTCAATGCTTGAGCATGCGATCGTACTGGTTCGCACAACCGAATTCGCGGAAGTGGAAGACAGCTTTTAAGCAGGACCCGTTTGGTCGTCTAATGATAAAAATTATAATAAAGCCAATTAACGTGGACACCACTGCACATCTAACAATAATAACTCCTTTCAAAACTACCAAACCTTACCATGAACGCGTGGTCGTCTTGGAGATTGTCACGCTTTATGTTTTCAAATTGCACTTGAGAAGATAAAATTTCATAAAATTTTAAAATTTAAAAACTTTTAAAAACATGGACTTTATATGTTGGTAGAAAATTGCAAGTTTCCTTAAAACTAAGCAAGCATCTCAAAGTTCACCTCTATTTAACTTTTAAAGTAATTTTAATTGTAGAAATGTTGTTTCCGAAAGCCTCGCTTGCTTGCAACTAAACAATTATCGCAACCGGACAAAAGATTGCTTTCATTGTTTTTGAATACTAATCACTTGACCGGATGCCATAAAATGATAAATGAAAGAAACGTTTAAGATCTGGAGGTAACTTGTTTTCCCAAAGACAGGAACTATTCTGGCATTTTAGATTTTGATCTGGCCGTCAAAACAATCGGGCCAAACAATAGATTATGTATCGATGATTCTTAATATAACTCTGATCAAACATTAGGACTATGCTGACTCGGTCGCCGGAGCTATCAAGTCGTCGAAGGACGAATATTTACAAACGAAATGTTTGTGATTTTGAAATAGGATTTTGTAAACTGATGGAAAAGAACGGCGGCCGAGTATAAAAACCGGATATGCAAATGGATGTAAACTGCAACGAAATGGCTGAAAGCGTTCAGGTAATTTTGCCAAATGCAAAATAATATTCAAAGCTTTTTGTGTTTGTAAATTTTAAACCTTTAAAGTGTTCTTTACGCTGTAGACATGTGAATCACTTATATATAAAAGGATAAAGTTCCGACTAACCAGAATTGTTTCTAATTTTTAACTTATAAACCTAGATGGACTCGTGGCACGAGCTTTCTAGCTGGCTTCTCAACTCGCTAATGGAGCGACAATGTTTCAAGGTTAGAAACATCGAAGAAGTTTGGAAACCGTGGCGTGTACTAACAGATAAGATTTGAATATTATGTTGTGTTGTATTTGGTTTAGTTTAAACGTGAATTGCATTGAAATAATATAAAAACCCACTCTCCGTTCATTCATAAAAACGAGATACCGCTTAAAACATGGATAATCTTAAACAATACAGGTTGTAAACGAACAGGTTGATAAAGATTGGTCCAGTCTATTTTTAAATTCAAATTTTAAACAGAAAAAATCAAATTTATACCGAAGTAAACGCGTTCTGGAGAGCTTGTAAATAACGCCGGACAAAGTAATATATTCATTTTCGAAGTTGCATGTAGTTTAAGTTTTATTTAAGATGATAACGAAGTAACAAAACTGCTGTAGCAGACAAGGAAAGAAACGAGAACCGCAGGACTTCCAAGTTTTGTTTTGAATCCAACAAGCTACATTTACTTTTTGATTAACCAATAAGAAGCGCTGTTAGAAATGTAAGAACCGGTCGGACACCTGCGTCGATTCATACGGCGAAGCCGCTTATTCGCTCAATTACTAGGACTTCAGCAAATACTTTCGGTAAGAAATGACAACTTAATATTCAAATGCTGAATCTCTTATCTACATGTTCTTTATTTCAGATATCTTTCAGTTAACTCAACCTTTTTACAAACTTTCCTTTTCGTTCATCATATAACTTTCCGCGCTTTGTAAAACTAACACTAAATTTACTATGATCGTAAACGTCTAACACACATGATTTTTTAATAAAGATAGCGTTCTCTCTGCCTCGGAAAGTAACTTATTTGTATTCTAAACTAAACTGTAAACATTTTATGATGCTTTTGAATGATTAATCTAGCGGGAAATTGTCCTCGAGATATGACCGCCGTATCTTCGGTCTCATTGGCTGTGGGACCTGATAAAGCGTTGTCAAGTACGCTTTTCGTTCCATCGCTTGTGGCAGTTAACGTAATTAGAGCGAAGGCGAAATTACCGAGCAGTTGTAAGAGCTTAATGAAGTTACACTATAGTCCGACATGATTTCCAAGATGTTACTGAGGTAAATAGTACATTTTCGAATGGTTATTGGAATAGGTAAAGACCACATAAAATTTTAAAATTCTGTTTCGGGATGTGAAAATTTTATCTATAATTCGATTTGGCATTTCCTTCAACGTTACACTTCTTTTCTTGGAACAAAAACTCGGCTCAAAAACTCGATTTTTTTTCTTGGTGTGGAACAAGGTGTTTGTCCAATAATGGCAGAGTTCGTTAAATAACTGCTGCTGTAGGTTAAACTTTCATGACGAAATATTCGTTTTGGGGGAAGCAAACAAACCTACACTTGATTTCAGTCTCGTGTAAATAGAAAAAAATATATTTATTGCGACGTCGCAGTTCTGATCGCATTAGTATGGTTGCAGGCAACTAAGTTAGTTAAGTTTTAACAAGAATATCCGATACTCCAGTCCCTTTAGTTTATTGACGTTCTGTGACGAAAGTGATTTTGTGCCTTTGATTATAAATGTGTAAAGAAAAGATTCCTACTTAAATGTTGCACCGCGTTGTCCAGTGTGAGTCAGGTCAGTTTACGTTAGCGTCAGTTACAGCTTTGACGCTTTGAAACTCGTGTTTAGATAAATATCTGATTTAGTGGCGTCTTTGAGAGTAAGGTCTAAGGCGGAAGTATGATCTGTTGGTCTATAACGTCCAATAATAAGAACCGACGCGCTGGTAAGATCAGTCCACTAAGAGCCCACATTTTTACTGGCTTGCGGTAGTATAGAATTAAAGAGTATTTTAAATGAGATCACACAAACATAAACAAATAAACATTCATAGATTTCTTATGGTCAAACATTTGGGCCACAAAGAAATCCCTGTTGTGGTTCGGGCAATACAATAAGAATATTAACGGAAGAAGATCGGTGCGAACCTTTATTTCGTCTATTCTTGGCATAGCGTTTTGCATTGATTTGTGGGATGTAGTAACCATTTGTTTACCTTGAACTCTGTTTTCTCGTAAAATGCTAACACCGGAGCTTTATAAAGAAACACAAAGCTAAAATAAAACAAAAACTTCCTCTGGCTACAAAGCTACACCTATTGTTGAATCGCAAAGCAGCGAAGCAATCAGTTCCCTTTCAGTGAATAGCCATTTCGAATAACGGTCCTTTGTTTTCACGAAGAAGAGCAAGTGATCGCGGAAAAACAAAGAGGGTTAGCAGAGCATTTAACACTCGGACATTTATCGCCGTGGGCAGCCATTCAATCACCTGTAAGAATAGTTTTATGATGAGAACCATTAAGGATTGGAATGTTTTTGTGGTTTTGTGAACACTGAGTGAATGCAGGGGAATTAAATCGGTCCGAAGAACCTCTTATGCGTGAGCTGTTGACTACTACACTTACTTGCACGCTATTATTTTTTTTAAATATGAGATCACGTCCACAGTGATGGGTTACTCCCTTTGTGAATTAATATTTAGATTTAGATTAAGAAGAAACTAGGCTGGTGGAAGAAAGAAGCTAAATGGAGCGAAGATGAGAGTATTGACGAGCACTGAACCTGAGACCGGCCATCATTCCAGTCATATGCACCATCACTGCACCAACAACTCGATTTGGTGCCATTCATTCATCATTTTCTTGCTGCATTTCTTTTACAAACGGCATCGTCTGTTTACGAAAGGGGAAATTGTAGCGCTGTAGCCTGATGATTTGAAAGTCAAGACGTTTGAGACTTTTTTAGAGAGCTGGCTTCAAATCTCGGCTAGGTTTTGTAGGAAAAATCAAGAAATCTCAAAAGTCTCAACACTTCGTGAAAAATTTCTAGGTTCAGCGTAAAGGTTTAGGATCTTGTGTGACCCGAACCACACTCTTACTTGGCCGTTGGGAAAGTAGAAAGGAAGTAAGAGTTCGATCGTAGCCCACTGTTGTGTAAACCAATGCGAGGCTTTTAGACCAACTCTTGCTTTTCTCGTCTACGGTCGAATCAACTTCCAACTGTCAAATATTTTTCAGTACGTAACAGTTTTTCAAATGAAAAGCAGGGTTGCTACGGAGTCTGGAAAGTCAGGGAATTTTGAAAAACGGCGGAATCAGGGAGTAGTCGTGTGGTTTTGCTTTTAGTAAGGGAAATTCAAGACTGGTCAAAAGTCAGGGAAAAATAAGAGAATTTTGTTTTTTATAAGGGAAGCCATTCCAGGCCAGGGTAAAAAGTTAGCCATAGAATTTTCTTCTTGAGAAGCGAGAACTCTTTTTTCATTTTTGCAATTGTCGGCTGTAGGGGAGGCTGATCGTGTTAATGCTCTGTTTCGTTTTAGTCTTGTATTTTGAAATTAGTCAGGGAAATGTCAGAAAATTTGAAGTTAAAGGTCTGTGGCAACCACGATATATACTCGAGAAGGGGTGGGTGGGAGTGGGGAGGGGGAAGAGATTTACCTTCGGTACCTCCTCCCCTTAACCACAGTAGACAACTCGCTTTTTGATTTTTGCAATTTGTTTGTTTTTATGCTTGGTAGCCCCACCGCTTATCAAATAGCTCGGTTACCAACTGCTCAGTATTTTGACGTGATCAGTTTTAGCAAATGTTGATAAACAATTATATACATGGTACGACAATTTTCATCCTCTTAGAAACAAAGAGTTAAGTAGAGTTTTCCGACAAGAAACGTAACAGCTGCAAGAAACGTATAACATCCATCAGCTGCTGGACCTGTGGGACGCGGGAATCCCGAACTCGATATCACGATTTCGATAAGACAATACTGTGTGAGAACGCTTTTTTGTCAGCGAAAAGTCTCGCGAGAGATGTCAGTTTCAGTGGCGGTTTCCTGTTTGAATGTTGATATGCACACACTTATCATACTATAGAGGTTCCTAGACTTCCCATTCGCCAATCGAACTTCCCGTTGTCTGTTCATTTTTCTTTGTAACGTCTTTCTTAATAGTTCAGTTCGAACCAAAAGTATTTGCCTGATAAGTGATTGGTCCTGCACAAGGTGACAAGCTGTACACTTATTTTTGCTTTTAGTAATAGTTCGCTCTTGTTTTGAGAATTTGTTCTAAGTTTATAGTAATAAATATGCGAACACCCGTTTCTGGGTCCTCATTATTCCAGTCAAATCACACATCAAACACAATTCCATGATAGTATTTGCTTACTCTTGTTTTCTTTTCGCAAACAAGTCTCCCGATTGGTCACCAGAACAGCAAAGCAAATAGTGAAACACAAGTCTTCTGTTCTTGATTAAAATACCTTGCAATTTGGTTTTGAAATTAGCGTCCTTTTCCCACGAGAATGTAACTTGGCTTTACTTCTAGCGAAAGCAAG
The DNA here is from genome assembly GCA_025403585.1 of Parazoanthus swiftii. NCBI lineage: Eukaryota > Metazoa > Cnidaria > Anthozoa > Zoantharia > Parazoanthidae > Parazoanthus > Parazoanthus swiftii. Next base: position 5,501 of record JAOBYE010012460.1, on the reverse strand, counting down.
AAGATATTTCTTTCTTGTTTTATAACACTTGAATGTTTGTATCGCAGGTAACACGAATGAATGCAGACTTTGACAGGAAAATCATGGAGCTGAAAGACCAACTTGATTCGCAGAGACAACGACAAGTTACTACCGTGAAAAGCGTGCTGGAGCGAGAACGATCCCGCGATTTGATAGAGTTGGAGGAAAGCCATCAAACGGATATGGAAGAATTACGCGATGGTATTTGAAGGCTCATTTCTTATTCAGTTCTTTTTAAGACACAATGGGAATGGATATGAATGACGTCTTAAAGTAGTTCGGCCTCGGGACACGCACGTGCATGTCTGCACCCAAAAGACAAAATATGTTAGAGAAATAAAACAACATGTAATTACAGCTCCGCACGACTTAATATTTATTTTCAACCCTGTTATATTTATGTGGATTTTCACTTTGCAGAAATCAGTTGTGCAGAGTTCTTTTTTTCTTTTAACTGCATTATTTGCAACTAAAAATAACCTGTCTGCGAGAAATTCATCTTTACTTAATTGTATGTTGACAAATCTTGGACTGTACGTTTATTATTCCAGTAACTTGACAGAGCAAATTATTTTATTCATGTTCGTTTTCTAAAGTTTACTTTTTGTTCTCGATTTTCTTTTGACTTTTTGTAGAAAAAAGTCACGATTTTTAGAGCTTGCGATAGATGCAAACTTTGGAGAAACTTTCTGTTGTTTTGAATGTAGAAACTCACGCTAATATTTTACACCCGACTTCCGACCAAGCTTAATGTGTTATAATAGTATATAGTTTTTGTGGTGGTTATTGCCTCTATCAGATATGTTTCAATTCCTCACTAATCAATTTTTAAAACCGTCTTTACAATATTAATGTAATTTTGTTTACAATTGTTTTCAAAAGTTCATTGGATATTGTTATATTAATGTTTTCATTTGCAAGCCTATGAAATGATAACACGAGAAATCTGAATTTCAATTTAGAAGTTTAAAAGTCAGTAGAAATCAAATGCTTTCCCCAGCAGCGTAGCGCTGTGGCAACAGTTGTTAAGGTCTTCTCGTTTCTAGCCAGTCTCTGCACTTCTTCTGACTCTTAGAAGAAATACAAAATCAGATCGAAAAAAGACTGCGTTTGCAGAAACTTCAGTTTTCAGAAACTAAAAGGCGAGTCTTTAGACATATATGTATTTTTTAGTTTCGTTTGCTTGTTTAATTATTGCTGTGATTTTAAGTTTTATATCGTATTTATTGTTCACTTGCTTCTGTGCTACGGAAAATTCCAAATCGACTTTTGAAGCCTGATATTTACTTTGTAGTAAATTACTATATGTAAATGAAATCTTCGAACTTTCGACCAAGTCAGGTGGCAGGCGAGATGTTCGAGGGTTTGTTTGATTGAGTTCGAAGTCACGTCGGACATGTTTTTACTGGCGCTGTTCTCCAGAACATTTTAACTGTAAAACATTATCAATTTGCTATAGTTGTTTGACAAAATTTTTCCAACTGTGCAAGAAGCTATTTGTTGCATGCAGCGAGGCAAATATTGCACGTACATACTTTAGATTTAAAAAATCAAGCTTTTTAAGGAGTTTTAATCTTACATTAAGGACTTATTAGTCGTTCCTTAGTTTTTTTGCAAAATGTGTTCGTTTCTTGTGTGTGTTTCGTATGGGGAGAGGCGGTTAATATGCGATTTTTCTTTCAACACATTTATGTCGGAGGGAACATAACATCGAAATAACATACCGAAAGGAACGGGGGGAGGGAATGTTTATGTGCCGACCATTTTAGTATGTAGGCATTAATCCATAATGTTTTGAAGGATTGGTCAGATGGACACAGCACCCTTTTAGAATATGCAATTTCAGCTGTGTTTTTGTGTATATTGTGTTTGAAATGCATTGAGAATATTTTGCGTCATTTTGTACAAAGTTAGAACATTTTCTGATCTCGGCTAACAGTCCAAGGTGAATCCAAGCTGGAGATTTGTTAAGACGCATGACGTTATACGAGCTTAAAGTTTTGATTAATTTTGGATTTCTTACACTAACTTGTTTTGGGTTTTAGGAGGTAGGAGGAGGGAATGTTTCCACCCCTAATGGTCAAAAAAGCGCAGGGTAGTGAGGGTTAATATCCTTATTCTTTTAAAATATCTTTGCCCCGATTTTGGCTGTCTGCTGTGCATTAGAATAACAACTGTTCTTAAAGAAAAAGTGCGCTGAATAGCTAATGTTTTTGCTAGAAACATCTAGAGAATGTTTAAAGAATCAGAAAGTGAAATCTGGTCATAAGAATCATTTTTTGTCTGCAGTTCTCCTTTTGTTTTGCTTTGTTAGGTTAGTGGTACCTGCAAACAAACAAAGTTATTTTATTTTTTCAGATTTAGCAAAACTATGATATTTTCAATATGTTTCTTGTATAGGCAAACTGTTGAACCCCCGCACATCGCCTTTTTGCAAGAAAATCCTCCTCCTTTCTTGGGAAGAATCACGTCCTGATTATTGTTTTTTTTTTCCTCTGGCAGAATTGAGTGAGCAACATCAGCAAGTGATGGGAATCGTCAAATCAAAGCTGGAGCAGTCGCACCAGGATCAGATGTATGACGTCACAGCCAGGTTATTGGTTGAGTCAGCTATCCGAGTTGAGACCACGCGTCTTCAGACGGAGGAGGACTGGCGCGAGAGGCTGGAAGAGACAAAATCACAGCTTGAAGAAAAACTGGTAGAAATGGAAGAAACCGTAGAGCAGGTACTGCTAAACTGTTAGCAGTTTCTTTAAACCAGTTAACAACAACAATCTTTAACTTGTACTCAGGGCTGACATTTAATTAGAGAGAAATGATAAAGTATTTTACAAAACCGAATACAGGGTACCTGAAATAACCAGTGATGGCTAATCAAGTTAGGTACCCTACATTGTGTAATTAGAAATAGAAGAGAGGGTTATGCTGCCATAATGCAGCAAGTACAAATACATGGGAATAAGTTAAAAGGAAACCAAGAAAAAGGAAAAGTCAGAAGAAAAATATAGTATACATAATTTATTATAGAATTTGTGTGTACACATGCGTAGTTTTTATTAATAGGTATTTATGTAAGTGTGTTAAAATGCTGTTTGAAGGAGGCTGCGGTAAAGAGTCACTGCTTTAAGGCTTAAGAGGTGTTTTTCAGGCTAACTTTTAGCTACCTGCATACCTTTTGTCGGTAATTATAAGTTTGTTTTTCTCAGAGAGCGTTTCATATAGAGTTAGTGAAAAATGGAGTTTGCACTGTTCCAGTGATGTGTTTCTCTGTGTTACAGCAGGAGTTGTTACCAATTTGTATTGAACAGTCAGCTATGGTCAGTAAATTGTACCTTTAAATGTTTTTTATTGTTGTCTTAAAATGCCCTAAATAGGTCCTCGAAAACTTCTTCTGAAAGCCACAGGAACCAGTCCACGCATGCATCATTGATTCGTATCATTGGTTGACTGAGGTTTAGAAGGGTTTTCTTTTCAATTTTGTACACAATACATGCAAGCTTTACACAGCCTTTCCATTACACTAGGTCTAACACAATTCGCACAGCGTGCAGTTTTGGACTGAGTTACTCACTGCAACACATAATCTGAATTGCTTTGATATATTTCAGAAATTAAAGGCAAATGAGTTAAAAAGACAGTTTGATTTCAAACCAAGGAGACGTTTTGCAAGATTTCTTGTTAAACGCTGTTTTCGTACGGTATGACACGCTTGACCCCCCAAAATTCCCCCATCAGCGTCCGAAAAAAGAAGATAACAAAAACATCAAGTCAGGGACTAAAACGGGTACTTGAAGCTGAAGCAAGGACCAATAAAATGTTCGTTACAAGTGTACAAGAAAAATTCGAAATTACTGCAGTGATGGTTTGTAGTAGTAGAAGCTCTATTATGATAAGTTGACGTGGCAGCTTGTGTATATCGACCCCTTCCCCACTTCCCCATATAAACATTGTTTCAAACTTGAAATGACTCGAGCCTTGAAAGCAGAAACGTTGCGAGAGTTTTAAAAGTGATTTCGTTTTCTTGATATTTGCTTTCACAGAACGAGGTTCACTTAAAAGAGCAACAAGAAAAACACGAAAGCGAAATGAGCGAAAAAATGGCAAGACAGCTTGGAGAACTTCAGAAGGATAAGGACAATGCTTTGAAGGAATTAACGGATCAACATGAAAAAGCACTTGCAGAAAAAGAAAACTCATTGAAATCTATTCATGAAAAAGAATTGAAAGAACTTCAAGCTAAACTGGAAGAACAGTACGAGAACGGTCTGGAGGAACTGCGAGTAGAACTGAATGAAAAGCGAGTTCAAGATTTGGAGACACTCCGAGCAGAACTAGAGAAGGAAAGAGTAGACGTTGTAAACGACTCTATTGAGAGTCTTGGCAAAAGGCACGCTGAAGATATCGAGTTTATGCGAGCGGAACAGCAGCAGTTGCTGGAGCAAGCAATGAACACCAGGCGAAAACTTGAAGACGAGCATGAAGAGGAGCTGAAGGAAATGAATGAAAAGGTCAAACACGAGTACGAGAAACTGGATCAGATGAGAGCTGACCTAGAAAGTGCCCACGATACTGGGGCCACTGAACATGCGCGTCAGCTTGAGCGTTTGCGGGCTCAGGTTGAACAACAGAGAAACCAGTTGAAGGAAGAACATTTAGAAGAACTTGAAAAATTGAAGTCAACATTTAAGAAGCGGCTAATCGAGAAGGACGAGGTCCACTCGGATGAGTTTGAGACCCTGCGAGCAGAATTCGATAAGAAGAAAATGGACAGGGAACTTGAACATGTACAGGAAATTGAAGAATTGACTGAAGACATGGAGAAAAGGTCAGTTTAGAGAGGATTGAAGCTTGTTAGTGTGTTCTTACTCTGATGTTCTGCATCGATAAAGACGCATCTTTACTTAACGTATATTTTTGTGCAGTGATTGTCAGGCACGATCACGCATTAGTGGTTTTTAGTCAAATTCAAACGAAGTGTTAATTTTTATAGAATTATGTAAATATTAACCAATCATTCCAACTTACGAAATTCCCTACGTCCGAGACTTTTGTGTTAAGGACTGCACTCGCTTCTTACATCAAGCGAAACTTGTGGTGTTTAAGATAGTCTTGGCATTTCACAACAGAACCGACTGTTTGCCTGCAAGTTCCCCACGTAGTTGTCAGTTGCTGGATCAGTATTTGTTTACCAGATCGTCCAATTATCTGCTACTTCAGCAAATTATTCAAAACACATAACTGATTTTTTTTTGACAATACAATGCAATATAATGCAAAACAATACAATGCAATACAATGCAAAACAATACAATAGGATGCGATACGATACAATACAATACAATACATTACAATACAATGCAACACATAACAATACAATACAACACATTACAATACAATGCAATAAAATACATAATTGAAAGTTTTTATGCGAGCACCGGTTGTCCGAGCGAAGGAATCAAGGTAAAATAACGCGGGAAAGG
>JAOBYE010012349.1:10296-23618 GCA_025403585.1 Parazoanthus swiftii | reverse complement strand
ATTTTTACCCCCCCCCCCCCCCCCCCGCACGCACAGACACTTACTCATAGGCAAAGAGGGATGCACACATAAAGTACTTATAAAATTTCCAAGGAAAACGTTTTATGCCGGCCTGCCTCCAAGAAACTATCCAAACCAGCATTGTATGGTTTCGTAACTTGAACTTTTATGCACAAATTTCCTCTTGTTGCATATTATCTCATATGTTAATTCCTAAATAGACGCGGCATGCGCTACGAACGTTCCACTCCCAAGCAATGTTATCAATTAACTCTGCTTGTCTTTTGATTAAGCAACGAGGTAACCGCGCCTCTTGAAAAGCCGGTTTCAAGCATCTGCAATTGGATGCAGCGGCCCGGAAGAAGTTTCGTTTAACGCCTAAATTATCACGAACAACACTGAACCTATGACAACCCACCAAACCTCAATTTCATGTTATTGTTCGCGGAAATGAAGCGTGATTCGAACGTTTTTGTAAATTGACATTTACGCTTGAGTAACGTTCAACGAGCCCATTACCTGTGTAGGTACAAATCAACTCAAATTGACATTCTTTAGACCAGTTGACATGACTTTACCAGTCGAGGCGTGCTTCTTATTAGTGAAATGGCCTGCTTCTTTTCGTTGATGGACAATCCGCTTTCTAAATAGTTCTTGTTTTCTTAATTGTCATTGTAAGACATTTCTTTTGAAGCGCTTGCGTGTATATGTATACCTTAAACATTTTTCCAAACAAGTGTAAATTTCCTCGGCCATAACTTGTGGTTGATACCTGATTGGGTAAACACTGAACCAAACAAAAGGATACATAATGAATTAAATTCGTCATGACATCATAAATTGTAAGATTTCTCGTTGTTGTTTTCTCGTAAGCGTTTTTGTTTTGTCTATGGTATGCTGTTTTGCAAAATGTTCATGGGCGTCAAAAACACGTATCAAAGAAAGCTACGAAAAGCCTGGCAAAAGCAGTAAGGCCTCTGATTGAACAGGTGAGTTTTTTAATGTATCCGCACGGGGCCCTGCTTTTACTGTTTAAAGACCAAATATCTACAACAATAACTTGATATTGTAAAAGGTTTCGAGTTTCCTTATAGAGAAGCAGCAGGTTCACCAACTGATCAATCTCAGCTGCGTAAATTTGGTTGTTATATTTACAATTCAGCTATCAAATACTTCAATTTTGTTCTACTGTAGAGATAAAGAATATGTCTAAATACATGCTTTTGATTAATAAATTATAAGTGATGCCATATTGATTAGGAACGAACAGAGATATCAAATCAACTGCAAGTTAAGCGGCTAGGAAAACACTTATCAGACATCATTTTTATTCGTTGCGCGGTTATCTGAGCTAAGTTATACACCAATATTTAGTTACCAGTCTCATGTGGACAATAGTCACTGTTAACTCGCCTGTTTCCTTTTCTTGGCTTCTTCGCCACATTTTCTTTCATCTTAAAATCAGAATGCAAATTAATAGGGAAGCCTACATAGTTTCATAAAGCCGACATTTCGAATGATTCATGTCTATCGTTATATTCAGAACTGTTGTATGATGTGTTTTATTTATTTACGATTCAGGAAGTTTGAACAAATGTATTTGTTGTATGTAGACATTGGGACTGTTAAATATCAAAATTATAACTGTTTATTTGTCTTCATTTCGAGTCTTCAGTAGCTCTGCTCTCCAAAAAAGTACCCATGCATTTTATTAATGTAATAAAATTGGACCTAAAACTCATCTTACTATGTAATATATGAAATTTATCTGAAACTTATCTCGATACTGGCCCGTTCTTCCTCGGCTCTTTATTTATAATGGGGTAACGCGCGGAACTAAAGTACAGGCTGGTCTTTTACTGAAAGTAAAAATTGAATCTTAATAATTTCTTTGCTAAATATTCCTGTTTACTGGAACTTTTTGCACAGCATGATTCCCGTCTTAAGTAAATATCTAACATAAGCTTATATTTGAGTGCTAAGTAAATATGATACATACTACTTTAATTGTAGAATTGTACTTTTATCCACAAACATGCAAGCCCGGTCCCTAGCAATGATTTTGCTAGGGACTGGGCAAATTTGATGTCTTTTTTTTCAGGAATGTAAACATACTGCAATTTCTTTTTAATGCAAAAATTTGAAATATCGTTATTGTTATCAGCTCTCTTGCAGACTGTTCCTGTCCGGGGGACTGGGAATGAACCTCATCTTCATAAGTTACATTTTGGTCACGTGCCTAGTTCAGGGCCTAACTGGTAAGTAATTTCTCAATATTAGACAACAAGGCCTTAAAGAAAAGGAAAATAAGCAAATTTGTTTTTATTGGGATGCAAAGACTGTAGGGCTTTAATCAACAGTTATGCGTTAACCAACATGGTTTTAGAGGAATTAAGCTGTTTCCATTCAAAGTGTTTCAAAATGTCTTTTTCTGTTTTGCTCTTAATTTTTTCATTTAATTTCGTTTCTTGCAAGTTTGATTTGGGTTATCGTTGCTATCAATCTTCAAACAAAGCCACGCTTATGCCAGCAGTTTTTTAACAACAAAATGCACATGTCGGCAGGTCTGGATATCGGATGCATTTATCCTCAGACACAGAATAGTTATTCTGCTGTGTTTAATTGACGGAAGCCCATAACCAACCTCAATCTATTACTGTCTTCTTTCGTGCAGCAAAGAAGATAGTGATACACTATAGAGAAATTTGGATCAAAAAATGCTTCAAGTCTGAGTCGAGTGTTGTGATGTCCTAGCTTACCTATTTTTCTTTTCTTGTTTTGTTAAGGTAGCAATGATGGCAGCCATGTTAATATCGGTGCAAAGGAGAAGAGCAATATTGTCAATCAAACTGAATCGATAGCAACTAACCGGAAGCACTATACAGAAGAAAAGCACAGAGTAAATGCTGAAAAGGGACAAGACAAACACAAGAAAGAGACGCTACAGAGCTCAATTACTGCTAAGCGTAAACAAAACGATGAACACAAGAATGAAAAGCTCACCAACGAAGAAGAGAAACAAGTTGTACACGCCCTTGTAGATCAGTTGATGACACTGATGGCAAACAGCACAAAGTCGAATGAAAGGCACGAAAAGGCTTCCAAGAAAGCAATGATTTGGCCAAACAAAATGATTCCATGGCTAAAGAAGATGTTGATGAACAAGTTGAATGGTAATGTAGCTGGGGTGGATTCCAACGACGGTGTGGGCGATTTGGGCAGCTTTTCTCAAGGAATGACCCCATACACAAATGGCGACTCTGCACTACTACCCACTGGGATAACTCAAGGCAATGCGAATCAGTTACAGAATGAGTTTCCGGACAACTACGATGGTTTTATGTCAAAGGGCAGCACTCACCACAGGTACAAGACGCTTCCACTACTACAAATGCTGAAAAATAGACTCAACGGCGGCAATGTAGGAATAAACGGTGCTCCAAACTTTGTTGCTAAGCAACTGCTCAACCAGGTGCTGGGAGGAGTTCCAGACAGAGGGGCAGTGATACGGGAAATGATGCAAGAGTTTTCGATGTCAAATGGCAACGACAGAGATGCTACTGAAGCTAGAGAGGCGTACAATGAACTACTCGGAAGAAATAGTCTTGTGGCTCCTCAAACGGCCATGCTACCAGGCTTTGGACCAGGCATGACGTCATTGGCTCAAGAAAAACCGGTGAATATGTTACCGGGAATGTCCACACAGCAACTGCAGAATACCTTTTTGCAGTCAGAGCAGCCAATGGGTTTTGGTGGACTTAGGGGCGCGGTTGGTCAGCAAGCTCCAAGCCTTTTAGCAAGAGAAACGCAAGCCCAGTTGGCTCAACAGGCGGGGCTCCCAAGGCCTTTGCTGCAAAAGTTAATGGCTGAAGGGGACACGCTTGAGGAAGTCAAAGATCCAAGTGTGCTGCGGAGTGAGGCCATGCTGTCCAATGCGCAGACTCCAATGGGAACAGCTCGGGCCGCTGAGCTCCAGCTTGAAAGAGCACAAACTCAACTTGGCCAAGCAAGAGCCCGGTTACAGCAAACGCCTCATCTTAACACAAACCAGTTTGTCAACAACCAACCTGTCATACACGCCATGCATGCGCAAAATGATGTCCCATTGTACCATGATTTTCGTTTGGATCAAAACCAAATATCACCTTTTCAGCGTTCACCAGCTCTAGTTGGTCTACACAACAATGCACTTATGGAAAACTATAACGGGAATGAGAACGATGCGGAGAGTGCGGAAGTTCATCGCCTTTTGAGACTGGGGCCTAATTTTTCAGCGTGGCCAAAAGGTACTTTTGAGCGACAGCTGCCAGGAGGGCTGGGTTCTAGCCAGGAGTCCCTTGCTCAGCAAAGGTCTTTTAATCCAAGATTGCCAGAAAGCGTTGTCGGAGCACGCAATGCATTAAAATACCTTAATCCAGAAAACTTTCTTCGATCACGTGCTCAGTTAGGTTCTCTGAGCCCGCGATTACGAGGAGGTTTGAACCAGTTGAGGTCACGTGGTCGGTTAGGCCTACCCGTTTCACGATTGAAAAGCATTTTGGATAATCGACGGCTTGGTCTGCAGTTAACAGCTGTTTCACGGCTGAACAACCAAAGGACAGCTGAAGGACGACTAGGTACACTGAACAGGCGTGGGAATCTGCCTAAGAAAACATCTTCCTCAAATCAAAAGTCTACAAACTCAGATGCACCGATCTTGAAAGCAAAAATGGAGAGAAGATCGATTGGATATTTCAGGGTTCTGTAACTTATTCGGAGATTTTAGACTGCAAATTTAATATCTATTTCTAAAACATACTGGGTAAACTTCTTTAACGATAAGGAGACAAATACATAGAACTTAGTACTTTTCGTTTTACTCTCTCTTTGGAGTATTAACGTCAAGTACAGGTATACGCACATTGCTAAAACCAATTTGAAAAATATATAAACGTCTAAGATTTAGAAATATACGAATAGCTCGGAAAAGATGTTAACAAAATTATCCTTGACTTTTTATCAATTTAAGACCAGAACATGACATTCTGAAATGCAAAAGCGCGATAATAGCAGATGAGTAATGACATTTTGCTAAAACTGCTAATTTCACACTATTGCATGATACGGAGATTCTTGAACAAAACCCGAAGGAACATGTGGTATAAATTTATAATATTTTATACAATATAAGAATACAAAAATTGTCTTTAAACGGAATTTGCTTAGAATCGGGTTGAATTCATCTGACAGCGATATAAAATAAAAGAGATTAAAAAGCAAACAGTTATTTAGCGCTGAATGATAGATAAATCGACTAAAGATAAAAATGCTGCATTTTAACTACCGTGTTCTGTTTTTCCAAGGAAAGATGAACAGCGAACGTCAAAGTCAAAACTATAAAGTCGAGATCAACAAAATATTTTCTCAAGGGTGCGTTCGTTTGGGCCTATTCCGGAATAGAATCTGGGCTGTGATTGGCTGAAATCATTTTCAGGAATGATAATCTATGTAATAGACCAATTTCGATATACGAAAATTCAGCCTGGAACAGAAGACATCAACACGAGGCTCTGGGGAATAAAATATAGATTTTGTGGGGATTGTTCCCCAGAGCCTCGTGTTGATGTCTTTTGTTTCAGGCTCAATTTTAATATAGCGAAATTGGTCTATTCTACTCCGAAATAGTCTCAAACGAACGCAACTTTATAAACATGTCTTAAATAAGTGAAAAGTATAGAGTGTGATGAGTGTGTAAGCAAGTCCATAGTAAGCAATAAAATTTTAAAGATGACGGTGGTATCTGCCCTCAGTACTTGGCGGTAGCCGCATGAGACTGTACCCAGTATGACACCCAAGAGACACATTGTGTCCCTCGTGCACCACACAAGCAACACTCCTGGCAGCCACCGTCCAGTTGGTAAGCACAGGTATCGCATACGACTGTGTTTCTTGAACTGAGCAACCTCTGACACCTCATGAGGGCTGAAATGAAGGTACAATTACTGCCGAATTCCTCTTTAAAAAATAGTTGTGTTTTCTTCTCTCACCTTCCGCCGATGAATAGCAGTCGACAAATAGATTTGTAACAAGAATTATGAGTTTTGCTATAGAAACGCTTGCTTTATACAAAAGATCCATCCGTACCAAATGACAAGTAATGACGTTAATGTCTCAACACAATATGATATCCAGTTTTCTCTTTAATCAAGAATTTCATTAAATTTACACAGCGATATATTTGCTATGTTTGTTGTAATAAAATTTCCGTTGGACTTGGTTTCAAAATAGCTCCTTTTCGTGTTTTCTGTTTCTTGTGAAGGTTTATTTGATCACAATGTCTCCTTAATTTGCATTTTGACTTTTTAACATAATAAAGCACAAATCAAAAACAGTACGAGTTCGCAAATAAACAGGGCATCCAACAAACAGTCAATTTTAAATTATACTCGATAAAAATTTTAACTCGACGTGTAGAATAACTTCGGAGAAACGAGTGCAGAGTTAGAGTTTCTATTTAGGATGGCTGGATAATTTAGAAGCCGTTTCTAGCAAAACTCTGCCAAAAGCAGGTAGACATTTGTATAACAGCAATTAGAGAGGACGGGCGCATGCAAAGCTTCCACTACACAGTCCATGCTACAATTATTTTCGTTCTCAACAGCTTTGATGTTGTTTCTTAACCTCTAAAACCGCATTCAAAAGCTGTTTAAACTTTTAACAATTCAACTTTTAATTTGCTATGCTTTGCGAGTTTAAGTTTTTTTAAGTGCTTAAAAGCACTTTGTACATTTTGACCATGAAAAGTATGAATGCGCGTTCACGCTTCTTGTCGGCAAAAATTCGTTACTCCCTTTGTTCTGAAGTAGATAAATTTTGCTTGATTTTGCAAGCGAGTTTTAGAGCACGGATTAATGCAATTTAAATTGAAAAATGATTTATTGTAGAATGACAAGAGCTTGTTTGAGTGTTTTGGGAAAACTATATTTAAATTGAATGTTTTTTCCGATTCATATTGATTATAGCAAAATCTATACGAAGAATAATTGCTTTAACAACAGCAATGTTGAGTATGTAAAACTGTCACATTCGTGAAATGTTTGTTCAGTTGGTCGTTAAATTTTTATTCTTTTTCGTTCAATCAAGCCTAATGAGCTCATAAATTATCGTTTGCTTTTATTTTCTAAGCCTCGACAAGTTTGGTTTTCTCAGAGACATTTTATGAATCCATTTAAACGAAACGAAAAACAAATTTTTTCTTTTTTGTCAAACTTAGACTTAAAAGGAAGGCTTCTGCGGTTGGTGTTTATTGTCTTTGTTAAATGAACAACTTGACAAATTACGCCTCACTGGGTGCAAATGAAGTCCATGGAAATGCGAGCAGATGGAAACTTTCATCGGGATTTTTTCTTTTCTGTGCAATATTCGACCTTCTCATGGCGACTACAACAACAGTGGCAAACATTATTCTTCTCTATACAATTTATCGTGACCCAAATCACTGCCTCCGCACGCCAGCAACGTACCTGATTGCAAATCTTGGGTTGTCGGATTTCCTCAATGGCATTTTGGTAGGCTATGGCCGAGCCACGGAAGAAATTTATGAGTACTTGGGGATCTTTGAGGAATTTCCATCTATGATTGGCGGAATTACACACATTTCAGCCGCATTGACTTTGTTTGTAAACCTTGCAACTATATTGGGAATTTCCTTCGACATATTCATCGCTACTACAAAGCCTTTGAAATACATTGCATCGGTGACACGAAAGACTGTTTATCGAGGAATATGCCTCAGTTGGATTCTTGGAACATTTCTCTCAGTTTTACCAGCAATTTACGGTCTTCTCGGCAGGAACATCGTGCTGCTGATTTATTGTTATTCTCACTTTGTAATCCCAGCGCTTTTTCTACCTCTTTTATACCTCAAAATATTCTTAACCTTGGCTGTGCAAAGAAGGAATATTGAACTAATGGCACGAGGAAGCAGTCACTTTTTAAGCCAGAAGTTTTCCTTGAAGAAAAAACGCAAAACAATATACACAACCTTAACAGTTCTTGGGTTGTTCTATGCTTCGTTTCTGCCGTATTTTATTAAAGTGCACATCGTTTACTTCTGTTCGAGCTGCTTCCAGTCGGCGTTCGTTCAAGCTTTTCACATTGTCTCAAATCAGTCACTCATGTTTTCCTGTTTGGCGAATCCGTTTCTTTACGGATGGAGGGTACCAAAATTTCGCCAGGCCTTGAAAGATATAATGCACCTCAGTGGAAACCGCATCGGCAGAAGAAACATAATTATCCCGTTACAGTGCAAAGCTGCCCTCACGAGGGATAGACTTTGAACACTGAAAACGCTGTTTTCGACTCACAGTTTTTAGTGTAACTACAATTGGAAACATAAGACGAATTGATAAAAAAAGCTGTCTTATTGTGGAAGAGAGTAGCCATAAGATTTACACTGCCCATCCACAAGTGCTTTAGCCTTGTGGAATAAAGATCACTAAGGTCATTGCATCTGATTTGGCCGGGCGTGAACCACTTCTTGGTCTTCTTCTAAATACCACAAGTTTAAACCGCTGTTCTCATAAGCCATGAGTCAATGTCGTAGTCAATGAGTCAACAATCTATCCTTTATGTGTGTTTCAGATATATGACGGCAATACAAAAGACATTTATTGAATAACAAAACCTTTAAAAAAAACAGAGAATTAGTACCTTAACCCTAACCCTTACCCATAACCATATCCCAAACCTTAAAGCTCTGAACGTAACGTAACTCGGACCAATGATCATCAGTTGCAGTTGAATTTCACGACAATTAACTCTAAAATTTTGCTTCCCCAAACTGGTGGCTATAAACGATTTAGTATAACAAATGTTTCATTCTTGTTTTCTTTTTCTAAGCATGCATACATAATTTTATTTGAATGTGATGTGTTACATAATGCAATTTAAGGCGTACTAGATAGATTGAACCCTAATTTCAGTAGGGTAGCCCAGTCGGTCATTATAGTTAATAACTGTACGTTTATATCAGGGCCCAATATCTAGAAATTTGCTTGTTACAAAACACACAAGTCAATGAATCATTGAATAAAAACTGAAAACTTTTCAAAATTTTCCGTTTCAATAAAATCACTACTACTGAAAAGCAGTGAAAACCTAGTTGTCTGTTTATTGACACAGCCGTTGTAAGAAACAGAGTTTCGTGTAACGCATTTCACTATTATAAAACTTATATTTGTTATTATGAATATAAAAACTGCGTATACAACCAGCTACACATTCCGACAAGTTCTTCTTGGCATCGCAGCCAGTGGACGAAATGACAATGCTAAATGTGATTAAAAATAACTCTCGATATATACTTTGTTTTATTATAGTTTGCACAGCGCTGCTTAGTGTTAGCTCGTAGGCGTTCCGTTGAAGACTGTAAATAGGTAAATGGTAAAAAAAAAAAAACTTGAAAACTTGAATTACATGTAATACATGTAATTACATGTAGTACATGGAGATAGAAAAATATATAAAAAGTTATAATACGAGCTAAGTTACATTGCCTTGTAGTGTTTATAGTCCTGCCCAAGCGTTCTCAATGGCTAAGACTGTGTCTAACATAATAATAATAATAGTATTAATAATAATAATAATAATAATAATAATAATAAAATTATGATTATGATTATGACTATTGTTATTATGATTATTATTATTATTATTATTATTATTATTAACATTGTTATTATACTTACATAGAATTTCAATAAGGCTTGTAACTAGAAAGAGGTAATCGAAATTTTAGTTTTAAAACAGGGCATTTACAACGCGCGCTCTGATTGGTTGATGCGGTAATGGAGCGCAAAGTAGTGCTTTTATCAGATACCGCTAAAACATTCCTTTCAATTGCTACTTTATAAAAGCCTTACTAAACGGCTGCCAACTTTCTGGACTGCAATACAAATACTCCACAAGGCGTTGAGCACGAGAGAACTCTTTATCTTGCGTTCATCTTATGCTTCTCTTGTGCTCAATAACTTTGCCGTGTCTATGAACAACATGCATAAAAAATCTCAGTCAAAGCTGTGTAGTCTCTTATATGGAAATGATTAAGTGCTAATTTAAAAGAATGTGTTATAAACCTTAGTTGTAACAGAAAGGGGAAAATCACAGTAAAGGCGTGAAGTCACCTGATAATCATTTAGTCTTACGGTCTCGAGGTTGTTTAAGTTACCAGTAGACAAGAAGTATTTACTGACCTGGGATAACAACTCCTGATTTGATTAGCCAATCAGAGGGCGCGAAACACGATCGCTTGCTTATTGTAGCCGAGAATCGAAAAGGAAAGCACTCAGTCAGTGTGAAACTATCAAGAACTTGTTAGACCATTTAAACGTAAACTAAAAGCCTTCCCGAGGTATCGAGGCCAAGTGCACATTGTAATGAAATATTTAAGAATCAAAAAAGAAAATTTTTATTAAAACTTTGTCAGTTTTAGGCTCGATATGATGTACTTTGAGGAACTGTGACCGTGCCTCAGCACACATAAGGAGCGGGTTTGTTTCGTTGCTTGCTTTCTGTTGACTTGCTGTGCTGCTCACCGATCATTTTTCCGTCTCCACAGACTGCGCAATATCCAACCACTTAGAAACTATGACGCTTAAGTTTAAAAAATAAGTAATTTTAGCGTTCCCTAAGTAGCAAGGTAATTAAATACAGGAAGTATCTGAACAAATAGTATTATGCGGTTAATAGATTCTTAACTTGGAAATGATTTTGTATTTAAGCACAAAGGTTTTATCATGACAAATAGAAGTGACAGAGTTATCGCATGAGCTGGTTGAGTAAAGCGTTCATGACATACCCGCTGACACTGAGCCCTAAAGCAAATATTGTAAACATATGATAAATATTCATAACTGGGGTATTCTTGTTTAGATTAGCAAGGTCGTTATGAATTTTCACAAACTATTCATATGTTATTCTTTTGTTTTTCTAATAAGTAAGAATTCTTGTTTACATCCTGGCTGTGTATAAGAATGCCATAAGCGACTTCATACATTGTTCTCGCTGGAAAAATGACTTCGTGTAAGGTAAGCATAAGTGGTACAATATAGAAAATATATTTAAATAGTGAATGCGGTACTCGTAAATCCTCACGTTATCTTTTAACTGCTGTCCTATCTTATAACACAGTAAAAACGTCACTTTTTACTGCTTGAAATACACGTCATTATATTCTCTCTCTCAAAACAAACTGTTTGATCCAAGTAAGAATAATTCCCCAATCACCACAATTAGATTGAAGAACACAGACACCTGTTTTTTTCTGGTCTCGGAGTTGAGAAACTGTGTTTGGTGGTACATTCACATCTTGTTTACAAAGGAGAGAACGGAACGTGTATATTGAGTTCACTATCGTTAGTTCCACATTAAACTCTTCAGTCAAAACGATTTCAACAGAGCTGATTTATTTTGTTGTGGATAAATGATACTAGTCAAATAATTACGGCTGACATAAAAAATCTTGTTTCAATGAATAGAAAAAGGCCTTAAATGAACTGGCCGACTTCAAGTTTTGGTTATGAGCGCCATTTGTCCACCAATCCGTTTTTCAATAGTAACAAATAATATTTTTTCGTAATCTTACGCAAATATCTGGCTACTGGTTCATGGTAGCAATTGTCTAGCAGTCAGATGTGCACTGAGGTCTATCACAAAATGTCCACAATATGGCTCTAAATTAAGTTGCCAACATTAATTGATGTAAGCTTTATTTCTTGATTAAATCCATTCTTAATTTTCCTTATTTTCCCTATACTCGTTTTGTGCCCCCTCATAAGAGGAAAATTCCCAGTTTTAACAACTAACTCGGGGATTGTCCATATATGTGGGGTAACAAAACGAGGAGGGACGAAAGAAAAAGGTTAAAAGTTTATAGCGTTTTTACTCAGAATCTCAGAAACCGACACTGAAAAAGCAAGAAACGCAAACTTCCGTACGCACGTGGAACCAGTCTCGTAATGAGCCGCAATGCGTGCACTCAGTTTGAGTGTTTTAATAACACAATTATATCCCTGCCATTTCAGATGAATCTCCGACTGCAGTCATTAACTGTCGCCTTAACCTTACTCCTCGTTGTGTTGCAGAAACCAGTTCGCGGATACAGAGGTGAGTTCTGAAGTAACAACACAATATACATCTTCTTATTATACGGCTGACTGATTTCGCGTGCTGTGATTGGTCAATTTCAGGTCCGTAAGTAGCCGTACGGACCTTTAGTTCTGGAGCGGCTGTCATTTACAGCCTCGCTTGCTTCAAACAATCAACAAAGCCATATAATAAACATCTTATTAGCCTCGTTTGCTCGGTCCGTACGGCAAGTTATGGATCCTCGTTTTTTCCTTCCTTGTTTTCATTGCCCGCGCGCTTCGCGCTTGGGCCATAAAAGGTAGAAAAATTTCGGTCCATAACTTGCCGTAAGGACAACAACAACCTTTATTTCAACCATTATACAGATTATTACAGAATTTTGTAAATGAAAGAAAACAGAAGTAGTTTGATGGTTAATGGCCACAAGAAATAACCATAAGGTTAAAAATGCCAAGTGGCCAAGGACCTCGCACTAGACTAATAAGAAGTATGTACTCTACCTCAAGCGCTTTAGATATTATCGCAATAATTATTTCTTTATATATACATTGCTATAACGTGATCAGTACTTCTATTGCAAGGCCAGTTGAATATTGGAGGGAATTCGAAGTGTGAGAAGATACAGTACCCCTGCTCCCAAAGTGAATAAGGAGCTTGGCCTCGTTCAAATAACTGAATAGAAAAAGACTCCCCATGGCAAATAGCACTGCAAAAGCTCTTTAGATATCTACGTTTTTGGTAGAATGACGTTATTTTAGGCAAGTTTAAATCTGCATACAAACGAAGTGTTGCACAAATAACATGGACCCGGAAACAAAATAACAATCATTTCCTACACAGCAGGC
This sequence comes from Parazoanthus swiftii, assembly GCA_025403585.1. NCBI lineage: Eukaryota > Metazoa > Cnidaria > Anthozoa > Zoantharia > Parazoanthidae > Parazoanthus > Parazoanthus swiftii. The sequence goes on along the minus strand of JAOBYE010012349.1, from coordinate 10,647 downwards.
CTTTCACATGCAGTGGTGTAACAACTACGAAGAGTGACACTAGTGTGCATGATAGTGGTTGTGACAACAGTGTCCCGCTAATGGCAAATGACGGTGGGGCGACAGCTATGGAGAGTGACACTAGTGAGACAGTGATTGTGGCAACAGTGTCACGCTAATGGCAAATGACGGTGGGGTGACAGCTATGGAGAGTGACACTAGTGAGACAGTGATTGTGACAACAGTGTCACGCTAATGTCAAATGACGGTGGGGTGACAGCTATGGAGAGTCACGCTAGTGAGACAGTGATTGTGGCAACAGTGTCACGCTAATGGCAAATGACGGTGGGGTGACAGCTATGGAGAGTGACA
>JAOBYE010012238.1:0-23624 GCA_025403585.1 Parazoanthus swiftii | reverse complement strand
ACCAAGGGAAAAGCCTCCGAAGTAAACACACGGCGGCCCGACGGACCTCGCTTTCGTGCAAACTCGTTACCAGGCTCTGGAAGTCAAATTTTCATTATGCATAGCGTGTATATACACTTCAGAAGCAATCATTCTGGACTATGGCGTTTTACAACGACAATCTTACCTCCAAACCAACAGAACCTTTACGGTGTGCTCGCAAACATATTAGTGTCTTGTATGATGAAAGTGATTGGATCTGGGCAGTCGATATTACGTTGTGTGTGTTTAACTCACTCACAGCATTAGCCGCAACGACTGGAAATGCGTTAGTCATCTTGGCCGTTTTGCAGACGCCGACTCTGCGAAAGCCCTCCAACCTGATTCTCTTCTTCCTCGCGATTACAGATTTTTTTACAGGTTTAGTAACTGAACCAACCTTCGTTATTTATGTGATACTAAAGATGAGACACTCAACCAAGGCTTATTGTATCGTGGCTGAGGTTATGGCAGCAGTAGGATTTATGTTATCGGGGACTTCATTCTCAGTTTTGACAGCGATCGGAGTTGACAAGTTCCTAGCGGTCAAATACCATCTTCGATACAAAGAAATTGTAACAAATTCAAGAATCTTAATAACAGGAACCATAATCTTGGTCTACAACGCGTGTATTCTAACAGTGTTTTACTTCAACTACAATGTGTATACGGGCCTCATTATATTCCTGGTTGTCATTAACTTCTTGGGCTGGTGTGTATGTTACATTTACGTCTTTCGACACGTAAAGAGGCAAAAAGGGCGACTTGGGCGCTTGGCATCGGAGATGGCTCGACTTCACGGCGGATCCATTCGACAGTTAAGAAAGCTTGAACGTTCAACATATACCGCTGTTTTCATCGTGGGACTTTATTTCTTTTGTTACGTTCCTTTTATTGTTGTTAGCATATTGAAAAGCACTCTGGGATACAACAATTCACGTTTGGAACTCGCTCATCGAGTCGCATCTACTGTTGTTTTATTAAACGCTACTTTGAACCCGATTGTCTATTGCCTGCGACTCAGGACCATGAGAGTGGCCGTCGTAAATAAACTTCGCTTGGTTTTCACTAAGTTAAGCTGATGAAGAAAGTAGAATAGATGTTCTAAACGTAAAAGTATATAATCAGAAAAGAAAAACATTTGAATAATAGACCTTTTTAAAATTAATACGATGCAAAATTAGTTTAAAGGCATTTACGCAAAGAAAATGTATTTCGCTTTCACTAAATCATAAACTCAGTGGAGATAACCCAAAACTTTGGATTGTATTTACCTAGTATATACATATGTAAATTCATACTAATATAAAGCTTGCCTTCGAAAAAAAAATGTCTTTGACAGCTGTCGACAAGCAAAAGACCAATCATTCATAATTTGCTATAAAACTTAATAAAATCTTCGGCCTGCTAGGAAACCTAGTAAGCTATTGGCAGTTTTCCTTCCTCTCACGAGGTAACCTCACTTTGTTTTAAATTGTCGGATAAATATGACTGAAGCTTATCTGTATTAATTAAAGTATATTTTTAGCAGAATCTATCCTATTCCTATTTTTGTTTTATGCGAGGTTTGTTACTGTATCTCACCTTGAGGCATAGGCTAAGGAAATTTCTTGAAACTTCAAGAAAGACAATTACTGTTTAGTAACAATCTTTAATCTATAATGTATTCTACTCTTTCAGGTTCTTTCTGGCACAAGTCTAGCTTCATATATTTTAGTCTTAGAGTATATAGATTGTAATATATATCGTGGCAGAAATTGTAGAGTGCGAGAGCAGTATGAGAGGAAAATTGTTGAGGCGTTCTTTTCCCGTTTAACTGGGTTTTTAAGTCTTGCCCCCAGGCAAATGCATTTCTATATCCCAATATGAAAAGCAGAATGCAAGTTGATTACTTGCTAAACTTTTTGGCAACCACGCTGATCATTTCAGTTTACAGGGGACATCGGTTTTTCTAAAACTACCTCATAACATTTTCGTTGCATTGAACAGTTTTATGTCTATGAACATATTTACACTTTCAAACCAAACGGACGTAGTGGAGACTTTTAGATCTGCATCCTTTGTGTTTGCCGCTAAATTGGGCATACTGTTTGCAATTAGAACTGAATTTCAAGTACTTTTCCAATCAAACAGCAGTAAACTGCAGGTGTTGGTGTCGATCGACAAAACGAATGTAAACACCAATGTGCGGCGTTTGTGTTTGATATTGAAGACAAAGTGTTAGTCAAGAATAGTCCTTTTTAGCGAGCAATAAATTTTAAACTGTGTCGGCGATGCCACAGTGAATTACATGCATACTTATATTAACATACAAAATTCATATATATTAGTTATGCAATGCTTTCGAGTGGGATACCGTGGAATATACCACGCGTCACTTGTATTTTCCGTATACACACGAGCCTTTAGGCGAATGTGTATACGAAGAAAATGCAAGTGACATAACTAATTTATGCCATGCCTAAATTTGGAAAATTCAGGGAAATCTTCGGAAGAGCTCGAAGTCTTCAAAAATTTTAGGAAAACTTCGGAAACGGTTCCAAACAGATTTTTAGGAGATTTTTTTCAAAAATATTCGGAAAATCTTCGGACGTGATCGAAACTGTTCGGAAGTATTTGCAAGAGTTGAAAAGCATCGGAGCTGATTTTGAGAAGACTTCAAAATTAAAGAACGCCAACATAAATGCTGCGCGCAAGTAAAGACGGGGAGGTTATAATAAGTGAATACTGCCCGTTACATACCGCAGAATATACAACGGCAATCCTGGCCTCTGATTGGCTGTATTTTTCAAGGCATGGCATAAATACTTATATTAACATACACAATTCATAAATATGTATATGTTAGAATTGAAGGGTGTTGCGGAAAATCACACGGTGTTTTATATCAACTTCCAGTAGGAGGATCCCAGATGGATACAAGAGCAGCTGCTTAGTAAAAAAATTATGTAGAATTAAAGAAAACTTCCTTGCAAACAGGCACGCCGCGGGAATTATGTTCTGATGGGGTTGAAAAAATCTACAGTGTCATACGCAAGATAAATATTGGTCTATGGCACAAAATTTAGCTTCCAATTTTTAGTCAGGTTCTGGATGTTTTCCATTCGTAAATGCTGTTTTTTTTCTCTAAAAGATAATTTTGTCTGTACACGGATGATTGAAATATCTGGCAATTTAACTCTATTCTGCCTGGGGGGGGGGGGGGTTGATGCCCGCGAAAACTTTAAGTAGCTCGCGATTGCAAACAATTTAAAGATAATCCTTTCCTATCGTAGGACTTTTTCCCAAATTTATCTCGCAATTTAATGATGTGATACAATTTTGGTTATGGGGTTGGATGTTGCCATGGCAACAGCATTTTGAATATCGTGTATAGTATTTAGATTTAATCGGATTGAGATGCTTGGGAACGAGTATTTTGATAACCTTGAACACTTTTGTTTTGAGAAATATGATATCTCACACTTGTGTCACTCGAACTGTGACGTCACTGATAAGGTCATACAAACTTAAGTACAAATTGTAGAATCTATTTTTAATTTCTGTGTTTTTTCGTATCCAGTTTTTGTTTGTTTGATATATTTTAGACCCTATCTACTGAGATAGCTTCAAAAATATACACAAAGTTGACTACAGAATACCTCCTCCCTCCTCTCCCGTTTCTATAATTGTATGCCGATTTTCTTGTTTATTTTATAATATTTTCAAGACATTTATATGATTGGAATGGGCCTGAATCCAAGTTTGCTGTTTGACGCATTGATCAGGTGTTTAATTTTAAACCAAGAGTTTTTGACTGTACGTGCTTTCTCTGCAAAAATTAGAAGGAAAATTTAGAAAAACACGTCAATGACGTCAAATGAATTTGTAACCTACTAAAATTAATTAGGTATTAAAATTCGGCTATCTAACCTCTAAGTTTCATGACAATAGCGTTAATACTTTTGGATTTATAGAGGTAGGCGGTGCAGGCGCAGATACGTCTAATATAACTAGTGATTCATGGGCTTGTCTCATGGTTTGATTTTGAGTTCCTGATATGCACACTAAATGTGGCGATCTAGTGTCAAATAAACTCATCCTGGCATGAAAAGATTTGTTCAAGTGTGTACTGGAAATGCGCATTGTGGTGCTAGTGGCTGGCCTGCAGAGTTTTGCCAAGCTGAGGTCGTTTGGTGTATTGAATGCGGAAGTTTTTTCAAGTCTTGCAGTGATGAGCATGTCTTTGATAGATTTTTTTTGTAACACATAGTTGGGGATTTTATAAAATTGGCGTTAATAGGAGATGAAGCTTCGATAAACTACAAATTATTAAATATACGGACTCAATGTTATACCTATGTTATATTTAGCCGAATGAAATATGGCATAATATTTTTACTCGAGAAATGTAACCCTTCAGCATCAAAATAATGCCCCAGCCCAAATGTTTTTCCAATCTAATTTCTGCCGCTTTAAAAAGCGATAAAAATGAAATGAGTCCCTTTAGCTAGTTTTGACCACATCTTTTGAAGTAAATTTGGTGACGTTATCATCTAACATTTATGCACAAACTGGTTGTGAAAATTATAGTTCGAATCAGAAAACGGAATTTTTTTTACAAAATTTGCTCTAAATTTAAGAATATCGACAGTTTTTAAATATTGTAAGGAATGGAACACGAGCCAATAAATTTGACAGCTTGTCCGTCTCGATAAACAAATCGATTTTAGAAAAATCGACTTTATACATAAAGTTATGTTCTTCCTATTTTTGTTCCTCTGAAACGCTTACCCTGGCAAAAGATTGCTCTTTTGGGTTAAAATCTTTCGTCAAAAGAAAACTCATAAATCTACTTCATAAAAAGGTATACTTTTCCTGGTGCATTGTCATTGCGTATTGCATATTTAAAACCAAACGAAGAATGGACATTTCTACGTCGGGAAGTAGAAGTTAAGAAAACTTAATGGTTTTCACCACTAGACACTGCTTTCTTGTATACCGTATACGGAAGTAAATACGACATATATAAATATGGGGATCCATTTGTCCCTCACCCCCCACCGCCTTAATTGTTGTACTAATAATCATTGTCCATGGTTATATAAGACTCGCTATGGTTATTAATAACAAATTGATTCATTTTTCACGTCTCAAACCAACGTTTATTGCAATAGAAAATCCCAACAAAGCATAAAGCATGTTTCCTTGCCCTGGCAAAAAATTGCTTTTTTGGGTTGAAATCTTTCATTAAAACAAAACTCATAAATTTACTTCATAAAAAGGTATACTTTTCCTGGTGCATTGTCATTGCATATTGCATATTTATAACCAAACGATGAATGGACTGCTTTCTTGTATACCGTATACGGTAGTAAATACGACATAGATATATTTTTGAAAAAGGTGCCTAATGACCGCGACAAGATTATACAGGGATCACGGCGCGACCCTTCCCCAACTGACCTTAAAACGCGTAAATCTTTAAATATCCTAAAAATCCTGTACATTTTTATAGAAAGCCAAGTCCAGAGAGCCGCTAACGTGTCTGCTAATTGATTTAGACCGGAAACGATAGGCGCAAGTCGCGTGTTTTCGACAAAACCCGAGGTTGACCGGAAAAGGCTCTTCAAATCGCGCTACAGTGCAACGTTTCAACTATAAATTGTGAGCATTGTAAAATCGATGAAGAAAAACCATGTGACCCTAATGAAAGATCTTGAAATTCCCTGTCTTTTGAAAAAAAGCGCATTAAATTTTCAGCAGGAAGACCGAACTTACGGCGATTTGAAGAAAGGCAATTTGAAGAGAAAATGAGGCCTATAATTTTGTCCCATTTTAGCAGAGTACCTTTTTCAAAATCCAGCCAGATATATATGTATAAATATTGATTCGGTTTGCTACGACTGTTTTAACTCACATTGTAATCGTGAATGCACAATGAAAAAGACACTACTGTATAATATCTTCCGCTTTACCAAGCTGTGTCATACAGACTAATATAACTGACCAAACTAAACCATAAATATACCAAAAATAATTTTCATATAAAAAAAAAAATCTCTCGAGTTTCCTGTTCAAATCACATACCTATATATGGTATGTCTTTCGACTGAGGGCCTGAAAAATAACTGACGCCTTTCTGAGCGTTATTCATTCGTTGACTTTGACAAACAACTAGCACTTAAAGAGTTAGCTTTCTGCTGACGAAACCAGAAAACCTTTACCCAGCAACAACATAAAGAGAACACCTAAAGTTTCTAAAATTTGGTTGTCTTTTTCAAACCACTTTGTTTCAGATTGGAATACACAAAAATTAACCAGCTTACAACAGGGTCATCGAAGGGAAACTGCTTCTGAGAAAAAAAATGATTTTCAGGAACTTAAAATAACAATTAAATGCTAATGCAGGCAAGTTCTGAGAAATGTGGAATTCTTAAGTGTGCTCCTTTGTTTAAATGGTTTGTTTGGCTAACTCTCTAAGGAAACCAACGATGTCCTTCCTGTTTGAACGATATCATCTCCATTGTCTAGTTGATGAGATTCGAATAAAAATGCCATTAATATAGCCTCCAAAGCAGCCGCCTTATTTCCTTCGTAGCTTCAAAGTGTGACTCGTTTTTTAAATCCAATGTATTGATAGTTCTAACTGAATTAATAAATCAAAATACAAAAACACTTAGTTTTTGATAAATCCAGGGTTACGGTTAAGGATAAGGGATTTGGGTAAGGGTTTGTTTTAGGGTTACGGTTGGGGATAGGTTATAGTTAAGATTGGTGTAAGGCTTTAGATTAGCTAAGGTTTGGTTTAGAGTTCGGTTAGATACACAGTTTGCGATACGACAATTGACGCATTACGATGATAGCAAGGGCTTGGATTTAAGTTACAACTATGCTGTTTTTTAATGGTCAATAAAAGTTTTTGCAACACTGGTCATATAGCTGAATGACATAATTAACTCATAACCCCAACTTCGTGAAGAGCAACGGCCTCGCGATCGACCAAAGCGTACCTAATGTGGTTTTTCAGATGTCCATCATTTTCTAGCAATACCAGTAAAGTTAAACAAGATCACTACTTCCTTGAATCATCTCATCCCGTTTATGTCAAATAATTTCTCTAAAAATAACAAAACAGTACGATGATTCACTCAATACACTTGTCTTAGCCCCAGTGTTATAATCATACTTTAGTCTGAAAACTTTAGTTATAATCATGAATTATGTTTTTAACCTGGTGGAAATTAAGTTCTAGCCATGGCTGACTGTTCTGTTATTCTAGAATTAATGTATAATAAATAAGTGGGAGACAAAATAGCAATGGAAGTGGATGTTGAAGATGAATACCGAAAGTTCTCCATAAATCCGTTATTGTAACCATGAGAGGGAAATCCAAGGAGAAACCCCTGAAGATGAGAACACAATTACTCTCGTATCCCTTGTTGTAACTATTCTATCTTTGTAATATGAATGTTTAGAAAGTAAACAAAAGTAAATAGTATGTTGGAAATGCTTTGGTTGCTAAGGTAATTTCGTTAGGGAGCAAACTTAAAATCACTGTGTCTGCAAAAACAAAAAACTTAGGAGTTAAATCGATTAAGGATCACCTATATATTTAACATTAGAACCAACGTTTTGAGGTTTCAAGCAAAAACGAACTTTTCCAAGTTTTTCAACTAGTACACCATTCAGTTGTCAAGACTAACAAAAGACATCTAACACAAATTAACAAGGAACTATACTTTAAAAAATATACATAGTTTGTTAACAGTAGATATACACATATCTTTGTGCTGGTATATGATTGGCTAACGTTGGGAGCAATATACATCGTTTAGCTACTTGTCCTAAGTGTATCTCAATGTAAAAAGTAAAAATTGAAAATGAGTCATCTAATACGCTCATTTAACAAACCGGAACGGATACTAACTGGTTTGTATTCTCCGAACAATGCTCTGTGGCAAAAAAATATACATTTCCTGCACACTTAGTATTTATGCCAGGGTGTAGTCATAAGTCAAAACTTAGTTCATGATAATGGTGAACGAGGTATATAATGATGTCGTGGTCTGGCCGATGTACACTTGCCAAGATAGACTGAACACGATAAAGACAAAAGGACCCCCGTATTAGAATGGCACAGTTTTTTCCAAGTAAGTCACATATTTTATTGTCTCTATCTGTCACACTGTTTAAGTTTTCAAGAAAGGAAAGGCTTTGATAGTATAAAAATTGTAATTGTTGCTATGCTGCTAGATATAATTGTTTAATTCTTAACCAAAATCAGATTGGCTTTTTCTATTAACTGTAAACTTTTCTTTGATTAAGAAAATAATGACTTGGCCGGTCGATACACATTTACCAACTAAGACAGAAGCCCAACCGATTAATTTAATTTGTTTAGACGATTTTCTGACACTCTTCTAGTACTGTTTTACTGAAACTTTTAAAGGTACAATTTTTGGGGTTAAATATACTAACTGAGTTGAAAATTGATTAAATCACTCGTTAAGTAGTTTTGAGATTGGTTTCGTGAGCTCATGGGAAACCGCCTCAGTTTAACAAAAAGTTACAAATTTGGCAAAGAAAAGCACTGGGTTTGAAGAGGTATTTTTCGTTCTTTCTAGTATCAGTTGGCGAAAGGTTGGTTGTACCAATTGGTAACGGCTTTTCCTTTGTTTACAGGACTTGCTGTAGCAGTTGTCATTTTAGGACAATTTACACATCGCGGTATCACGGCTCCAGCTCGCATCCAACACGTCGCCTTTACAAAGAAAGAAATATATGGCGCAATGATACAAAGCGAGATAAATCTGTTAAGGACACTTTGCATAACCCGCAGATTGCTTGTAAGCGATGATCCTAAGTTTGTCTTTGTTTGTTGCATATGATTAATGAAGGCCTGAAAACATTGTAGTAAATCCAGTTTTATACTTACTTCTTCTCAGGCAGGTGAGCGCCTTAGTGACGTAGCATATGACCATGACGTCACAATACCAGGCATTGACGTAAACCCTCGAAACTACACCAGGTTTACGGTAAGGTGTCGCTAAGCGATGTGTACTACAGAAATTTCTCTACATTGTCAATACCTTCTTATCAAATAAGTTTAAGTTTATCGCATCGAACAATCAGCAGTTTAGCACATGTTCAATCGGATAATTGTAAAACACATTCAGTTGCACAAGAAATGATATTGTGTCAGTTGTATGTTTATTTGTTGAAAACGGGGAAAAACCGGCTTTTGAAATTCAAAATAGACTTGCATTTGAGAAATAATTATAAAGTTATGTAGCATAACTAAAAAGCATTTTGCAAGAGATTTTTTTTAATTTTTATTAATTGCTTATTAATAGTAAAATTCTCAACACGTGAATTATCCAGGAATTAAATTAAGGCCTAGTTTTAATTGATGTTCGTTTTCCTCCAAAATTACAAAAAATTGCCAGTAGCTTGTTTCGTTTGTTACGTTTGATACTTTTCCAATACTGGCTCATCCTTACATTGATTGAAGAGCTGCTGATAAGACATCAGTTTATGTTAAAGTGGTAGTTCTAAGATCTGTTTCAAACGGTTTTACTGATATAATCGAATATAACTCACTTGAATTAAACACCCACTGCTAGTTTATTTCAAAACAACTGTAAACGTTAAAAAACCGGGTTTTATAAAAATCATAAACATTAATATGCACCACTGAACAAGAGTCTTCGAACATTTATTGCTTGGGATGAGACTTGGATTTGTGTTGACATTCGAATTTTGAGGCTACAACATAGCAACATAATTACACGCGATTGTGAAACGACACGTTTAAAAAAGGCCGCTTACGAACTTAGTTACTGTACCTAATACAAGGGAACAATAGCTGCAATTTTACCTGAAAAAATGATATGTTGAAAACAACTTACTGATAATACTTTTTCTTGTTCAAACGTATCCCGGAAACCCGTCAGAGTTTTGTCAGTTAGGAGCAAACAAGAGTGCCAGCTGTTTGCTAAAGGATTCTTTTTCTTAGAAACTTGCATTAATTTGTTGCTTCAGTGAAGGAGTTTCAAGATACGAATAGTTAGAAACTGCCGAACTGTCAAGGTGTACAAATTTTATTGTTCGCAATGGTCCTAGTGGCAGTGTAACTGTAAATCCGTAATATGACACTGCCGGGAAACGCCAAAACGGCTTGTTTAATTTTTGCAATTTTTAAGCCTGCCTTGCAACAAATAAACTTAACAAAACTTAACCTGAAAAGCACTGTGTGAAGTTTTGTTTATTAAACCTAGAGGAAGTACATTAAACATCTATATTTTATGTCACTAAAGAAAATAGAGAAAGCGAAGTTAAGATATGATAAGATAAGATAAGAACGGAGGAAAACAATTTTTAAAATTCCAGTTTGCAATTCAGTCAAAACGAAGTCAGATAATCTTCTTGTGCTAAAATATAGCGCCACATTTTCCCTCTTTGTTCGAAAAGCGTCACCTGGCTCATAAATGTAAACGGCTACCAGAAACGAAATATGCAGAAGGTTGGCAAAACTAGATAGCTGTTATCGCAACAAAAGAATGCAGGTCATTGCACAAGATTTCTACACAACGGATGAGAATTGCTCTGAGAAAATCTCTTAAGGCTATGATGCGTCTATCGAATTAGACTTAATGCTTAAACTCACGATTTTTAACATTTTATTTGTAGGAACAGCAAAATCTTGAGTACGCGATTAGCAAGCTTGCTATCTTCAGGTACCACGCAAAGGCAGTGCAGCTGGATGAAAAGAACATTCAAGGGAAAAGTTTTCAGGCAAACTTTTTGACCATCTTGCACGAAATACAAGCCATTATTGTTCGCATGACACAGCGGGTACATACAACAGTTTTGATAACTTCCTTTTGTTACTGAATAGACACTTGTTTTCAGATGCAATTGATAACTTAACTGAAAACTCCAGTATGCGTTTACATAATCAAAGTGTTGTCATTGGTCAAAAAATTATCTGTGAGAAACTTTGTTAGTCTTTTGTTGTTATTGATGGATACCCTATATATAACAGTAGAAAGGGTCATTTATTTATAAGTAAATAGTTAATTTTGTTCTCTATGTTGGTACGCTATCTTGTCGTCAGGTCAGGGGAATGCCTCTGCTACTGGTAACATGTAACCCAGTACTATCCTGTGCCATGGTCGGGTGGTCGGCGACTAAACCAGCTCCCTCACCAGCTTTGTGTTGGTGAGGAGGGTGGCGCGACACCCTGCAGGATTAAAAATAAGACCTGTCAAAGGGCGGAGGAGCTCACCCGAGCCAACGGCCATCGTGCAACCTGGTTGAGGAGTTGCGACCCACCGGGTTCATCCAATCGCATTGTTAAGCTAAAAAGCTCGGCTGAGGCCGCCCTAGTAGTAGTAGTAAGAGCAGTATGTTGTTACGCGAGCTTAAGATGTTTTTTGTTCTTTTTTCGATTCTTTTCTTTTTGCTTTTAGTTGGAGATACGCGTACAACTTCAAACCACAAAAGTTTGGAATAGCTTACCAAAAGAACTAAGAAAAATAAATTATTTATTCCAGACTTGAAGATAAATGTTTTGTTAATTTTGCCCAAATCACATTTGTAGCGCCACTTGACTCTCTTAAATTTCAGTTATTAAATCCCTGGTAAGGGCTTTTAATATCCTAGTATTGTTTAAAACTGTACTTTTTTTAAGATATAAACTTTACTTTTAGTATCGAGACAATTTCGAGCAAAAAGGCTAAAGTGGCGGGAAATGCCTGCGAGCGCGCCCACGTCAGCGGTTACCTTTCTTTGTCGATTTTGCCTGAGCGAAGAGCGGCGATTTTTTTTACGTGTAGAGTTTTTCGTACTGTTTGAACAAAATATTATCGAGTTATCAGCAGATTTGCAAGAGATCGTCTACTGTACCTTCATTTTGGGTTGGAATTTTGAAGTTCTTGTTTCATATGCTGCATGTTTACCATTTCGATGTTTGTTTTCAGCCCAACCAGATTTGAGAAATTGAGTTTGTAATTTCACAGAACTACACATTTTTGCCCAAAATTATACCTTTTTTGCACAGAATCACTAAGTAATTGCACTGCTCTTAGACAATCAGAATCAAGTACTTTTTTCACGTATATGTTTACTAATGTAGTTAACTGATCAGCTATCCTGCGATCGAAGATCTTTCATATCATTTCCATTATTATTATTACTATTATTATTATTATTATTATTAATATTAATATTATTATTATTATTATCATTATTATTATTATTATTGTTAATGTTACTACTACTACTACTACTACTACTATTACTACTACTACTGTTACTACTTCATTTGCTACTACTACTACTACCACTACTACCACTACTATTACTGACGTATCATTATTTGCTACTTTTCCTTCGTCTAGGAAAAACAAGCAGGCTTCCCAGCGACACCAGTGATTGTGTCGTCTCAACCTACCATGAAACCGCTGACCACACTGACTGAGAAGAACGCGTGGAAAGTTGGTTTGCTCAAAGAGATGCAATTTTTCACTATTACTTTACTGTCTTCCTCAGTGGACCAGATACAGTCCTCAAATGGCGGGGGATCTAACATTTAGGTGCTATGAGCAGGCTTTCTGAACGGAAGAACTGGTCATGTTTGCCACATACCAACAATCTAAACAGAAAGAGAAGTTTGTTGGGTTTCTTTTTCGATGATTATCAAACTTTCACTATCATTAGTATCTCAGCCGGTTAGAATGTTAAATCTTTGTTAAAAAAGTGAAAAGACTAACACTAATCATAAACACGAAAAGTCGTTTTCGAAGATTCCCTTTAGCTCTTGTTAAAAAGTGATCAATTCCGTTAAAAAGTGAAGGTGTTGTCGATTGTAACACATATCGCCAGATCTCCACAGAAAAAAAAAAGAAATCTTGACTTTGTTCGAGATAAGGAGTACATTGAATCAATGATTTCACATGTTAGAACGCAAGGTTCCTGTATCCGACTACGTTTTGTCAAAAGAATTGCAATTCTTTAGAAAAAAATGAACGAGCAAATTCAAACATATTTCAATTAGTCAGAAACAATGCAAAGTGCTAGCTTAAACACATCTACCGTGATCCTTTGCGAAGGCTGCAGTTTTTAAAATGTTCCATTGTAATAACAATGTGATTATCTAGCGTGTGAAAGCCTAAAGTTAATCTATTCAACTAAAAAATAAAAAAAAAACATCGACAAACGTAAGAGATCGCGGTAGTAGATCGTAAGTCTTAAAACTATATTGTATATTTCAGAATGCGAAGTAAATGAATAAAATTATTTATGCTTTTGTTCTCAATCACATTTATAAATTGAAATAATTAATTGTATTTATTTTGGTTCAGAAACGGGCCTTCCAGGGCTGAGCTCTGTTTGCTGGGAACAGGGGCTGGTGAAGAGATAACCCAATAAAAACACCGAGTTGGCGTATTTTGGCCGCTAACTAATAAGTGAATGGCCGCTTTGTTATGACAACAATACATTTGTTCTGCATAAAAGCTTATGATATGGAACTGTTCCCAGCAAAGGTGAGGGAATAACCGCCTAAAATGGAGCCAAGCCATTGGGGGTGCTGTGGGGAGGTAGAGGGTTGAAACATGTGAAAGCTTCTCTCTCGATAGAGTAAAAGAGGATGTTGAACTGAATCCCTCCAGTTATATACCCCCAAATGAAGGTCCCGGATGGGCGGAGAGGTACGAGCCCGCTGTAGGCCTGGAAACCAGTTCGCGTCACACAGCGCATAAATTCATTTGTTTTCCTTTGCGGAAAATAAATTTCCTTTATGCTTTTGTTCTCAATCACATTTATAAATGGAAATAATTAATTGTATTTATTTTGGTTCAGAAACGGGCCTTCCAGGGCTGAGCTCTGTTTGCTGGGAACAGGGGCTGGTGAAGAGATAACCCAATAAAAACACCGAGTTGGCGTATTTTGGCCGCTAACTAATAAGTGAATGGCCACTTTGTTATGACAACAATACATTTGTTCTGCATAAAAGCTTATGATATGGAAAGCAAAAGGTGAGGGAATAACCGCCAAACCACAAGCGACAGGAGGAGAGAAGGGGTAGCCCCACCCGAAGCCGCTGGAAGGCACGCGGAACCAAAATATTAATACGTGATCAATGAACCAGCTTCAAAAGAACGAAAATTTAAATTAACAGTTGATATTGAGTGTTCAGAGTCTCCAGTTCAGTGTTCATCATACGCTCCTGCTGGTTACTCTATAGCTGCTGGTGCAGAGTGCCACAATAAACTATTCTACTGATGCGTGTTCGTCCATAAGGTTCGTAAACCGGATAGCAATATATTACCACAAAACAATTGTGTGTTAACTGAAGCACGAGCAAAACCGGAAAGATCGGCCCCTGCGTAACCTTCCTATTCTGCCCGCATATGTGCTTGAGATCACTGATTATGGCAACGTAACTCGTTATATCTTAACTGATTTCTTGCTTATCTCGTGCGAGTACTGTAGTTGGACCAGAAAGGAGAGATCGGCCCCTGCGTGACTTCCTATTCTGCTCCCACTTTGAATGTGTATGCTCATGATCTATCATCCCGTTTGTATGGAGTTATCTTAAATTAGTACTTAATTCGCGACCGTTGGAGCAGAGCAGGAGAGATCGGCCCCTGCGTGACCTTCCTACTCTGCTCCCACTCCGCCGGGCAAAATCTTAAATTGATATTACGTACTTCGGACCTCGTGATAAGTGAACCAGAACAGGAGAAATCAGCCCCTATGCGAAGTTCCTCTTCTGCTCCCCTTTTGGCTGAATCCTTGTTATGATGCAATAATTATGTGTATTCGTACTACCTGTGATCATATATTATCCCGGGATATACAACATGCTGGGCACTTGGCGAATCGCTTCGTCCATGCAATGTTAAATTCTGGAACCTCGATTAAATTAGTCCGATGGAGGGTGTCCGAATATAACGTAAAAATGCATTAGATTTCCATCGTCCAAAGTCTTGTATCTGGGCATCTGAAAGGCCTTTTGCTGCTGCCCAGGATGCCGCGCCAATACGGAAACTGTGCGATTTATATTTGGATCGATCTAAATGGCAGAAGTCTAATGCTTCGTTTAAGCATTGGGTGAAATATGACCGTGTTATGGCTGAACAATTTGGCGAGCAGAAAAGAGGTCCTTGCCCTGAGCCCCTGACCTGCAGATAATCTAACACAAGTGAGACCGGGCAGACAGGACTGTCTCGGTAAATGAAAATATCTATTGGCCGAGACTCTGTGCTGTGCTTAAAGTTGGCCATGTGTAATTTCATGGCTTCTGTTTTGTTCGTTTTGTACCTCAGGAGGGATAACTGGTTCAGAAGGGCAGTATTTTACGGTAGAAAATTATTCAGGTATGAAATCACTGACTGAAGACCCATGCGGGAATGATAAATGATGAATCATTCGGAACTCCCCGGGAATTTTCTTTGGTATTACCCCTAACGGGGAGATCTGCATGTCCTTCAGAGGAGGCTGATCAAATGGGCCAGCGATACGCCCTGCTGATAATTCTTTGGCTAACTTAAGGCTCACAACGTTGTGATGCTGGTATGCTGAAACAATATTTTTTGGCGTCGCGAATACACTATCGTAAGTCTTAAAACTATATTGTATATTTCAGAATGCGAAGTAAATGAATAAAATTATATACAATTGCGAATCAGTGCTTACTGACACACTTTATTTTGTATTCATTTTTAGTAATTGTTACTTGCTGTTTCTATTACAAAAGTTTCTATAACGAATAAATTTGGCAAATATGTATATTTGTTGCTTTCCACTGCTAAATATCATGTTTAGGTGAATACATAACTGCAAATTATGTTTGGGATGTAACTTAGCCGTGTTAGCTACCAAAATTGTGAACTTCATGAGCTGGAATGGCAGACGAAATGAAAGGCTAAAAGACCATGGCTATTGATGAGAATTGTTTTTTTGGGCTAAAAGGTAAATAAACCCCAAGGGCCTAGCATGTCTCAGCGGAAATCTTATTAAATGTAGAGTGAAGACATTCCAAGAATAAGCGTTTTTTAAGATTGTGCTCTCAATATACCTGCAGGGACTCTACGACTTTAGATACTTTACACTTGGATGCAATGAACAATCTAACTACAGTATCATTTGATAATTACTAAGGCTCAAAAGCGTTTCAAGGACATAATTAAGATTAATGATTCACCTTGGTGCTTTGTGACATTGCTAGGTCAATTGATTTATAAAAAAAAATGTTTTTCTTTCTTGATTAGATTAGCATAAGTTTTCTAAACAGAAAGAAAATATGTACTGGTCTGTGATCATGTACTCTTTTAACTTGTGCCAATTTAAAACTACAAAGCAAAAACGTCAAAGTCTCCAGATGCACTATTCTTTAATATTATTTCGAAATTTTGTTCAGTTTGGCATTGAAGTTTTTAGTATTGTATAGCCGAGAATTGCTAAGAAAATTACGCGTCACGTCCAGTAGCATCGATATCAAGTTAGTTATTTTGCCGCGTTGTATGGCATCAACAGTTGAAAAGTATATACTTAAAAGAAAGCTTATACATTTGAAAAACGCAGCAGGGAGTGACTGTCTAGGAAGGAAAAAAACTGTAACACAATGTTTAAATTTGTAGAAGGGTTACTGACTGCTAACTAAAGTACACAGCAACAAAAAACATTTATTTGTGTTATTGCGTCGCGTTGAAAAGCTACAATCTTTTTGTCTTATATATTTGAACTGACAATGTTGAACTTGCTATCAATCAGCTTGTCTAAGATAGCTTTCTGCCATAACATAGCTTACTGTATAGAATACGAAAAGATTGAACGACAGCTGATTTAATTTGCTTGTGTGTAAAACGAATATGTAGATGCATCTGCTTGTCAGGTATTCTTGTTTCAATACTAACATGCTAGTATATGAAGAATGAAACTTATCAAGGAAATTTTCCAACTGCTAAAACATACCTTGTGTATAACACAAAAAGTATGATAAGGAATTGCAAAATGGATTCATCACCAATCCATTCGCGGTGTACGAAGTTGTTTTGGGATAATTATAGTATACCTAACAAAAACAACAAAAGCGCAGTAAAAGCTTCCTGTCTTCGTTGTTTTTGAACGAGTTGTTTGGTAAAGTTGACAAGTTTTCGTTGCATGATGAACCCCAGGCAGGAATTTCAATGTTGGTTTTCCCATACTATGCTGCGTGAGCATAGTCAATCGTACGTAATTTGCTTACTTTATATAACAAACAACAAAAACTGAACATATCTTTATGACAGGTTATAAACCCAAAACTTGACAATCTGTCTATGTCTTCACACGAGCAAACAAAACTCATCACATAAGAATCTTTAAATTCTAGCTTGTTGTTCGTTCGCGTTGTTGTTCCACATTTATTGTATATTTGAGACTCCTAAAAGCTGAAATAGAAAGGGAGGCTTAAGTCGTTTTGAACAGGATATTTCCTTTCTTCTTTATCAACTCTCACCGTCTAATAATGAATATTCTGTAATTGATAAATGTTTAAAAACGAAACACAAAGACGTCTTTTCAACTCAGTCAGAAAATTTTGGTTTCATCTTAAAGTTATAAATACTTCCTGTAAACAAGAAACTGCCTTTTATTGAAGACACTGATATCATGGCTTTTGCCAAGCTTTCTAGTAATTACTGTCATCCTGACAATACTAAAAATACTTTTATTTCCATAAGTGCACGAAAACAACTCATCAACTACTGGAAGACGGCTGCTGATAGTAATGCAGGTAAGTTTAACTTTACAATGAAAAATTTCTTGCTGTTAGAAAAGTCGAAATTCATTATATCCTCATTTACCTGGTGAAGTAACGACTTTCCCTTGTTAAAGCTATGAAGAGGGTCAGCATTAACATAACAAGCTCTTGTATTTTTCCTATTGCTTAGGAAATATGTTTGTCTTGTGGATATGCAAGCGGATTTTCTGTTAGCGGGTGGTGGAAGAACCGGGCGGAGATTGAATAGGAAACTAAGCAGTACCCGAAGTTTATTAATGAAGTTGTTTGTAGCCTAAAGGTACAACCTAAATGAATATTTAGTGACACTGGGGATTACGTTTTCTGGCATCCGCATCACTGCTGCACACGATATTCGTCTCTACTGAAAGAAGAAAAAATTCAAAACCACATTATTAAAAAAAATCATCAACTTTAGCTGTTTTCAAGTTCTGACAGCAGAATAGACTGTTTATCAGGTATGAATGTTTTCATATCTTCTCCTTAGAATTGAAAGGAAGTTGGTGAAGAATCGTCAAACACGTTTATTTAGCCATTGACTTCATTTTGACAGTGAATTAAACCAAAAGTAAACACATTTTCGATGAGAAAACGAAAGTCTGAGAAAGTGTGAATCGAATTTTTATTGCTCTGCTCGAACCGTGGAGATGTAAGGAAAGGTTTGTTTTGCTTACAGCAAAATGGTGGCGCTGGAAAATACGACAACGAACTGTGAGCCGGATCATTTAAATGTGAACTACAAACACATCGAACAACTGTACTCAGGTTATGTGGCAATTTGTGTGATCAACTCTATGACTGCTGGTACTGCTGTAATTGGAAATGCGTTGATTATTTTTGCCATTCTCAAGACACCAGCAATTCAAACGCCATCTAACACGCTTCTTGGGTGTCTCGCAGTCACTGATTTCTTAACAGGATTGATAACACAGCCTTCATTTATAGCAAACAAGCTGTTACTAATGGTGCAGAACTTCGAAGATTTTTGCTCGGCTATACTCGCTACTTCAGCTAGTTCTTACATTCTCTCAGGAACATCCTTCCTCGTGCTAACTGCGATTGGAGCCGATAAGTTTTTAGCATTAAAACTACATTTACGATACAATGAATTTGTGACGTGTAATAGGGTCATGATAGTAGTTTTTTGCCTTTTCTTGTTCACTGCTTCGCTCACCAGTGTGTTCTACATCAATAGGCCAGTTTTCAACGCTATTGCAATAATCAACATCTTGGTGAATTTTATATTACAGTGCTGTGCTTATATAAAAGTATTCAGAATCGTTAAGCGGCACAGAAAGAGGATCCAAGCGGAAGCTTCGGCGCAATCCTATGGGAAGGAAATCATCGATCTAAAGAAAATTCTTCGTTCGTCCAACACAATGATTTACATAGTAACACTGTCAGTCTTGTGTTATGTTCCTTTTGTTGGCGTACGAATTGCTGAAAGTGTCTCAACGTCTATCGATGCGTACCTGGAACTAGCTGAAAAAATAGCGATGACAATCGTGTTTTCTAACTCTTCACTGAATCCTGCTCTTTACTGCTACAGAATTGGGTCTCTTCGCCAAGCTGTACTGAAAGTATTGAAAAGACAGTATAATGCTAATAATGTGATTTCCGTTCTTCCTACCACCCTTGGGAGGGCAAGATCTAACTTTACACTTGAATTGTCGGAAACTAAGCAACGTGGAAAGTGAAAATAACGTGTACGGTAGACAAAATTAATCATCACAAGCCCCTTTATAACAGGCTTCAAAATACAGCTGAAGCCTTCTAATAAACTACAGGTCAGGGCTTAACTTGTGCAGGGCAACAGTAATCTTTGTCTGTCGGTCCAACCAAAGGTTTATCCTAAAAATCAACATGTAACACAAAAACTTGACTTCTTTCTCCTGTGCGCTGCCCTGGTCCGATATCATCTGACTCCTTTTGAAGTTCATCATACTCAAGCGTCTAGGACTTTTAAGCGGAGGCTTAAAATTTGGCTCTTTCATCTAGAATTTTAGATTATTCGGAACGAAGTTTTTTCGGAATTTAATATAGTAGCAAGTATTTTACTGTTGCTTATTTGTAGACTGGTATTAAGTGTAATTAACAATTTTCTGCGTTCATAAACTCATAATTGTAGCTGTAAAGCGCTATTGGATATATTTAAGAAACTGCGTTGCAATAAGGTCGACTTTACTATTAATTTTTCCCTATTATTTTTTTTGTTATTCTTTTTGTTACTATCATTACTATTTTTAAAATTTTAAAAGAATTATAAGAAATATAAGAACGTCATTTTTTCCACAGGAAGATGTAAGTTCATGTTTCCGTGCATTTTGGCTTAATGTTCTTTAAATGTTATTGAGATTTGTCGTCTTTTTTGAGGTGTGTAGTTATTGTATTTACAACAATGTATAGTATACTAAACCAAACATTGACAAAGTCAGAAGTTGTTCAGCTCTTTTTAAAGAGAGCTCAATACATTAAAAGTAAAAAGCTTAAAGTACAAGAATAACAAGGACAATTAGGTTCTTCGGTTCCAGCTAAAAAATTGTATATGCATGCAAAAATGCAAATCATTTTGCTTCACAGACACATAGTCTGCATCCATACTTGGCAAAGGCTCCCGAGTTAACTAAAACACTAATTAAAATTTAGTTTATAGTGTGGAGCGTGGTGCTCACAATTGTTAAAGGAAACTTGACGTAAGAACGTAAAGGACGATAACTGATGTGCTTTGAGAGATTGCTTAAGTCCAATTTATTTGGTGTCGGGTACCTGATAATGAAACAACCATTTTCTCCTGAGTTAGCATGGTCGGACTAACTTTTCGCCTGCTTTCTGACTAGTTCAAGAAACCCTTTAAGGAGGATCTGCAACTTATTTTGGGAAGGAGAAACCCATATAAACACTTGACTTTCATACTCGAAACAAGACGGCAGCGTTCGTGGAGTTTGAGTCTGTACTCATTCCGTCTCACTGTGTATTAAGCTATCAGCATCTCCTGTTGGGTTTAGTCGTAAATATATCTGCCATATGACAATACTGCCATCGGGCTTAAAAATAAAAACAAGATCTTTACGACAAATCCTTTCACGTGGTCCGTCATTTCGTGAAATGTACAACCTGCGTGGCCTTGCCGACAGACTTAAAAATCCAGTTGTTGCAAGTTTATGTAAAATCTCCGTAAAGTTTACTTGGAGGTAGGGATAACTCGTAAACCCGAGATCATATTAACGGGGCCAGCATATAATAACTTTGTGGTTAAGACAGCTGTATCATTCCTCAAGGCAACGCCTTCCTGTCTCTTATCGATCAAGGGAGTAAACTATTTACATAAATATTTGGCCTTTTTGCTATAGATTTATAAAGCAGACTTAATATCTTGTGTTGTAGTAATAGCGTTCTTGACAGATCCCCGCACTTTTGTGTAGCAACAAAAACCGTGATAAATTTTCTAGATTTTACGATGAAAATATATTGGAAAGCAAATTGGGTTTTGCGTCACAGCTAGGCTCCAAAACAGCTGCTGATTTGGCGACTACTGCACAGCGCTAAATCGTAGACTAATATTTTGTCCACACTTCAAGTTAGTCTTAGAAACAACCATAATTGAGGCCGCTTTGAAAGAAATTGAGTATACGAATTAGCAGATTTTAACTTAGAAACATGTACACTTATTACGTGTTTCTTTGTTACCGAAATTGATGTCTTGTTTATAAATGAAAAATTTGTGATAAATGCACTTCCTATTTCCAAGAGATATAACTTCCGGCACAAGGACTAAGCACAGTTCGAACAAAGGAAACGCGCATGTATGTAAATCATGTCTGCTCATAACTTCTTTTCAGACGTGCAGTCTGTTCATCTGTTGTCCTCAATTAATCGATGATAGCCTTAGAAGATTAGTCCAACGCTTTCATATGGCAACAAAATCAATAATATATTACTTTAGATTTCCTGATGTCAAGGTGGAGGCAAACTAGTTCGGTAAAACAGTGATCGTATACTAAGGTTTTGTTCACACATCGAATAAAGAGAGTTAAGGTTAGAAAGAAAAATAATCCATAACCGAGGCTCCTTTTTTGCAAAGACTGGAGACGAAATGGAGTAAGCTTTGGCCAATTGCAAGCAGTATTTGAACCTGGTACTAAATTAAATGCCCTTTTTATACCGAAGAACAACTTTATATAAAGAAAAATAAGGAAAAAGTTAAGTCGCCGAAAATTTTTAAAAAAAAAATAAAGAACAATCCGAGGCTCGCAAGACTTGCAGCAGAAATGACATATTAAGTTACTACGAACCTGTCACGGACTTTACGAAGTTTTCTTTTTCATCTAATCTTAATGCTATATGCATGCTTAACCCTTACACGGTCAAGAAGAGAACGGGGCCGGGGGGATTTGTTTTAAGATTTTCCCAATTCCTTCTTAGCTGCTATTACTAGTTAGTCAACACGTTTTTTAAAGTTATATCTGACATGCCTACCCTTATTAACGATTCAAAAAAAAATTGAAACCGATGAAAAAATAATTTCGAATTTTACCAAACTATGTTTTAGTTATATATTAGTTACAAACTATCATTCTAACTGATAGTTTTGAAAAATAAACTGTTTATACAGACATAAACATGCTTGCAACATGTTTACAGGCAGGTACGTTAAAACCGCCGAAATTCTCAAAAACAAGCAATTTCAACAAAATTCCGTCATTCTATCGGCTCTTGTAACCATGGGAACGGTTCAAGCAGCATAAACTAGTTAACAATCATGTTAAACTTAAAGACAAGCGGTCAGGGCATTTGAAAACCATGAGGAGTTCCTAATATTTAAAGAAATTAAGGTGGCGCAAAAACGTCTGGACAAATTTATTTTAAAATTTTCTTAAATGTGCGCTTTCATGTGCGAACAATTTCTGTGAGCCACCTCATGGATGTTTTAACAGAAAACGGAAGTTTCTTGTAATTATTGAAAGAAAACCTCTAAAAAGAAATTCAAGAGTCATTGTAATTTGTAATAAATGATGAAAATTGTGTCGGTACATAAATCTAGTCTCTCAACTTACAATTACATCTATGCAGTTTGTGAAGCAGTGTACATGTGCATATGTAATGAAGGGAGGGGTTAGTAGTGGAATAGTAATAGGGGGTAAGCAGGAGAGGAGAGTTTCAATATTCTATTTAGTTCACCACAACCATATAAATATATGTATATTGGTTTCAAGCAAGAGAAATGTATAAATAATTAAAAATCGCAAATGATGCTGAGTAGAGTTCTTTTTTAAAAAAGGTAACTGAAAGTATTTATAACTGGCGCCTACAGAGTTTAAACCTTCTGGTAATTAGAATTTCCTGAAAGTTGTTGTGGATTTCCTTTCTTGCCGTTCTGGATATTAATGTATCAGTAAACAAAAAAAGAGTATCTATTCTATATAATTCAATGTGGATATGCTGAAAAATAGCAACCGATTAAATTAAAGAATTAATTCTTTAATAACAACATAACATTACAGTAAACTCCATGTCTTTGGTACTAATGCAGCAATTACATGTAACAAAATGACATTTTTTGACTTAATTTCAATAACAACATTGAAAAAGGCGAGGCTCATGGTCGGTGTTTGAGAAACAGTAACAATTTTAGTATTTTTAACTGCGTCACAGAACGCTTTAAGTGTAGTTTTTCCCATTTCACACCAGTGTTTTCAACTCTTAGATTTTTAGTGGTTTTAGGGGGTTTCTTAATTCATGTATTTTATCCATTTTATATTCAAACAATGTAAACCGGTCCAGTCCCCCGGTAGTAGAATATTAAAACTGTAAACTTATAAACTTTTAGGCATTCTTA